>CM046811.1:33661744-33685292 GCA_025617385.1 Murraya koenigii
CAACAGCGCGATTGCGATTGCGGCGGCGAGGCTGCGGCACTAGCGGCTATAACTGCACTGGCTAGTGCGACCTGCTGCGGTTCCTCTTGCGATAATCATTATCTTTGCTGTGGTGTAACGGCAACAATTACGGTTTGCTTGTCTTTGCGGGGAGGCGAGAATTACGGCCTGGCGGCTGCGGTTGTTGCTTCGCTACCTAGCGACTAGTGCATTCTTGCGATAGGAGCTGCAGCGAAGCGCGCGGATGCGGTGCTATGCTGTCTACGATTCTGCTGCACTGCAACTTGCTGTTCGGCGGCGGCGATTGCGGTCTAATTCTTGTCTCTCTGTCAATACCGAGTAATCTTCTTGCTAAATTTTCTTTACTCTCGATCCTCGATTGCACCTAATGTTGCGGCAGTGAACTGCAGCTCTTGCTTGTCTTTGCGGCGGCACAGCTGTCTTAACAACATCGAAAGGGCGGTGCATCTTGCTGAAAATTAAAATTTTCCAGCACCAATCTCGTAACTTTGAAAAATCATAACAATTCATGCTTTAAGAATTTTTGAACATGAAACATATTAGCTGAAAGCTCGGAAAATCTAGTTTAAAACAATATAATTAGTTTCACATGAGTCTAGGTAAATCAAATGATATTCGATGTAATATCCACATCGCTCCAAGCATCTCAGGATTACTAACAACAAATATTACGCAGCACCTCCGATTGGGATTAGCATTTACAAGGTTGAAGTGTATGCACAATAGCCCATTTGATTTTATGCTTAGGTTGGTTTGGCCATTCAAGTAAACTCTCATTTACAGTCACCAAAACCATATTATTGCACTGAAAAATAAAGAAAATGAAAAAGAAGCTGAAGAAGATCAATATTAAAAGTAAATTTGATTTATTCCTCGTGTTCCTCTTTATCAACACATGATCTTTTCATTCTAATTTAGAGTTTGTTTGGAATGCAGAATAGGGGGAACTGGAAATACTTTGATAGATTACAATCAATTAGAATATTGCGATGCAAATTTGAAGCAACCATTTTAAACAAAATATGGAATCTTTGAGTCTAATCAATGATAAGATAGCCACTTACCTTGCCCCATTTTTTCTCTTTTGCAATCAAAGAAAATCTTGCGAGCATAAGCAGCATTAATAACTCTAAATGCCACAGAAAGGCTGAGGATCCTCCAATGAATTGCAACTCCTTTCACAAAAGAGCACGTGTAGCAACTTTAACCATTGAGATCAATCTACACAGCAATATTTAGAAACAAATATGTGGTGGAATTAACTTTCCCGGATTCATGATGTTGTTGGGGTCTAGTGCCACTTTGATTTTTTCATCGTCTTCAAAGCTTCGAGTGCCTAGCTCCTTTTCTAGATACTCGGAAACATCAAGCAAAACCCATCATAAGTAACAGGATGTTGAGATGATCACTAACTGTGAACAAAGCATCTTAGATTTTGATATTCTCACAGACTGTAAATCATGAGAGTAAAACTTTTGATTAACACCCGAAGTGGAACTAAATTAGTTGTCATTGTAAAGTCAATGCATCTACAGCTAATGTTGACGATATAATCCAGTGGTAGGCACCACCAACTCTGGTCATGTAATTGACCTTTTAATTTATTTAACTATTGAAGTCACATCTAAGTAACCCACATGAAACGGGGCGCAATTCTACAGGAAAGATTGAAATACCTTCATTTTCCCTATCCCAACACCATGTTCACCATTACATGTTCCTCGCTCAATAGTAAATCGGAGAAACCAGATTTAGCATCGCAATCTGGTTCAACGATTGTAGCATTTGTACTAGCACATATATCTTTTCCATTGACGGTAATAGATTATACTTAAACTAAATGCCTTTTCCGCTAATTAAACAGATGCATGTTATGAGGAGATATTGAACACCACTCACCGTAGTCTCAATTAACAAAAACAATCAAATACCATATGTACCTTCCATTGACAAGGCGGTATGGACCATGAATCGATTTAATGATTCAGACTTCCTGCGGTCCTCTTCTTTGTTCGGATCAAACAGAATCACCGTGTGAAAGTTACCATCACCGGCATGAGCAATTACAGTCGTTGCAGTAGCATGAAATAGGGCATACTGAAATACAAGTATCGGTTCAACTACCAAGTGGCTCTCTCTCAATCGCGGCAACCTCAAGCACCTCCGATTGGGATGCTGTCTCCTCCGCCGTCTCCGAATCCACTCCCGGAGCTTCTAAGTCCTCCATTCAGTGCCGTCATAAGATTGAGAAACTGCGAAAGCGGTATCGAACAGGTGATATGCAAAACGAAAACGCTAAAAAGAGAAGATAAGAAAGGGAAGGATAAGAAAGGGAAAAAGAGTCTGGAGGAAGAACAGAGTCTGGAGGAAGAACAGGGAGGCGGCGAGGGTGAAGAAGAGATCGGAGGGAAAAGGGAGGAATGAGGTGGATTCGGAGAGGAGGATGGAGAGGGAGAGGAAGAGGAAGAGGAAGAGGAAGAGGACGAGTGCAGACTGGAGGGAGGCGAAGAGGTGGATGGGGGAAAGCATTGAGCGGCGAAGATCGAGCATTTAGGTTTTCTTATCTTTTTGTTATTATACTTTTATTTTTTAAATCTTTAAAACGAATGAATTAAGTTAATTCAATATGGTTCAATGGTCTGCGTTTCGAATGTTAAAATTTTAAAATTTAGAAGTCTCAAGTTCGAGTTACAACTAAAATAACTATTAATAATTTTTTTTTTATTTCTGATACTTTAGTGTCAGTAATTATTGATGTTTAATTTACTAACACATTAGTATCAATATCTTCTAATACTTACTTGTTAATAGGTGCATTTGTTCACAATTACTGATACTTTTTGCTAAGTGTCAGTAAATGTCATTTTTCTAGTAGTGTTTCGGGAAGTAGTGTGTTTGCATGGCATACCAAAGACTATCACTTTTGATAGGGACGTGAATCTCAAGTATGGTCCGTTTCGTGTGACTAGAAAAATTAATGATTATGCTTATATACTTCAACTCGCTTGACAATTAGAATATCTCTCACACTTTCAACGTGGCTCATTTGTTCGAATATCATCCCGATGATGAGGAGTTGTACGAACCAAACACGAGGACAAATTCTTTTCCAAGTGAGGGGGACTGATGTATGGTGTTATGTATCATGAGTAGAGTACCTTCTGAAGGGCATAACTTTGGCTATAGGTGGTCGTTTTAGACATATAATGTATCATTTTGAGGCTTACAACAAAATGAAAAAAGCACGCCAAATTCATTTTGGTTTGTGCTTGACCCGAAAATTCTCTTCTTTCTTGGTCGTTTTTAAGTTTTAAAACTTTGTCCTATTTTTTCTGATTCTTCTAGGATTTTTATCTTTTTTTTTTTACAACTCGTATTTGGATTCCCTTTATTTTTATCTTTCTTATTTTGGATAGGAGAATTTAATTATAGAATAATATTTCGAAATTGCCTATTTTAATAAATTTATAATATTTAAGTTTATTATAAAAGGGATTTCAAACTTTAGTTTTTATTCATTCAATTTTTCAATAAAATTTACATTACCGTTTCGTCAAACAAGAACTACATTGTAACCATATACCAATAACTACACAACCAACTACTAATACAACTACTGATACATGAGAAAAATAAACCAAACAAATTAGAAGCACTTAGAAAATAAGACTCAGCGAAGCTAAATCTGTAATTGTTGACTGACAGTCTGCATGGCTGGTCTCGATTCTGGACTCTCATCTAAGCATGAAAATACAACCTCCATGGTTGATATCAGTTTGTCCTGAACATTGCGTGATGGAGTTGGAAGCCGTGGGTCCATCATCTCATCAAGAGTTATGTTCATGTTGAAGGATGAAGATGAAATTGAAGAAAGGAAATTTCTTGGATGCTTCCCTTTGATCACTTCCAGCGCTAGCACTCCAAAACTGTACACGTCGCATTTTTCTGTGATCTTCATTGTGTAAGCAAGCTCTGCAAGGTCAGGGATAAATATGGAATTAAAAGGTTACTCTGTTCTCAAGCCATCCCTCTATGATCTTGACTTTATTTTTCTTTATATTAAAGGTTACTCTGTTTGATCGAGGATTATTTTTAAACAAATAACGAGTGACAGATATATATAACATTAATATTCTCTGTAAATAGCAACCAATGAGTTAAATGATACATATATACCTGGTGCAACATATCCGTATGTGCCTGCAAATTCAGTGCAGCTGGACGAGTCTGGCTTCAAAACTTTAGCAATTCCGAAGTCTGAAACATGAGCTTCATGTTCCAAATCCAGCAACACGTTTTTGCTTGATATATCTCGATGGACAATTGGTGGAAAACAATCATGGTGCAAGTAAGATAAGGCATCAGCTACGCCTTTTATCACATTCATTCTCTTACTCCAACCCAGTTCATGTGCTGCTGCATCATTGCTCAATATTGCGGCCAAGCTGCCCCTTTCAAGAAATTCGTAGACCAAAAAAGAGTGTCGTGCATGGGAACAAAATCCATAAAACTTCACAATATTTCGATGTCGTATCTCTGTTAAAGTCTTAACCTCGGTCAGGAATTCTTTTTTATCAGCATTCTGATCACCTGGAATGGGCGAGTGGAATTTCTTGATAGCTATGATTTCCCCAGATGGTAGCTCAGCTCTGTAAACACTTCCTTGTCCACCATTTCCAATGCAAAACTCTGCATCAAAATCGTTTGTTGCTCTAATAATTTCATCGTACACAATTTTCCCTTCAAAATTCAATATCGAAAACAATCCCTGAGGACTCCGGTGGCTGCTCTGCCGTTCCCTTGGGTCTGACTTCTGTTTTCGATAAAGGAAGAAAGTTGTTATAAATGCTATTGAAACAAATAGTGCTCCTAAAAGAGGAAACACTATTACAAACCACTTGGCTCCAGAATTTTGTTTGTTTGGCGTTAGACCTTTGCATGGTTGCAATCCTTTTAAACTTCCACACAATCCCCTGTTCCCCTTTAATGCTTCCAATGTAGCATTTCGAAAAGCTGTGCTATTTGGGATTGGGCCCTGTAAATCATTATAGGATATGTCGATGAATGACAAACCATGCATCCCTTCAAAGCAACTTGGAATTGAACCAGAGAAGTTGTTGTGGGAGAGAGTTAACTTCTCCAAGCTTTCCATTCTGCACATTTGAAATGGTATTTCTCCTCCGATAAAGTTATGACTCAAATCTAGTTCTGAAAGTTGCACTAGGTTTCCAAATTCCCTTGGCAAATCTTGGAGAATTTGGTTGTTACTCCCGTCCAAATAATGCAATTTTAACAAATTGCCTAGACTTTCTGGAATTGAGTTGCTCAATCTATTTGTTGACAAGTCTAGATACTCAAGTTCAACAAGTGATCCGAGCTCTTGAGGTAGATGTCCAGAAAGATAATTTCCTCTTAAACTAAGTTTCGTTAGGGAATTCAACTTTCCAAGCTCCTTTGGAATCTCCCCAACTATATGATTTACAGAAAAATCAAGGTGATGTAATTGAGACAAGTTTCCAATCTCAAGCGGTAGGATCCCAGTGATATTATTCATCGAAAAGTTTAAGGTGCCTAGTTGTGTGCATTTTGCCCAGTTAGATGAGATTTCACCATAAAAATTGTTGCGGCTGAGATCCATGAAAATCAAGTTAGGATAAATGGCAAAAGCTTCGGATATATTTCCACTCAGATTATTTCCATTAAGACGTACTCGGAGTAGACCTGTGCAATTTCTTAAGCTTGTGGGGATTTGACCTAGAAAATGGTTATCACGAACAAGAAATATCTCTAGTGCTCCACCTCGGCAAATATTGTTGGGTAAATAGCCTGTAAAATGGTTGTTAGCCAATCCTATTCTACCCAACGTTAGATTTCCAATGTCTAGAGGAATGGAACCGGATAGTTGGTTTTCATGGAGGAATAATGCTTTTAGGTTGCTCAAATTGCCAAGAGACGGAGGAAGAAAACCTCTAAATTGATTTTGGCCCAAATTTAGAGCAACAAGAGATTTCAAGTTCCATATTTCTCTGGGAATGAAACCCTCGAGTTGATTTCTGGCTAATAAAAGATACTCAATGGAATTGCAGCTTCCAATTTCATCAGGAATGAAACCCGAAAGCTCATTATCAGTCAGAAATAAAGATTCTAATTTTGTTAAATTACCTAATGAATGAGGAATATTACCAGTGAGTTGATTAAAATCCGACTGCAAATCTACAAGTGACTTCAAGTTTCCTATATTTGGTGGAAGAGAGCCAGAAAGTAAATTATAAGAAAGATACAATCGAGCCAAATTGCTCAAGTTGCCAAAAGAACGAGGGATTGAACCACCAAGCCGATTATTTGTCAAATCTATTTCAGAAAGAGACTTTAAATTTCCAATATTCGGAGGAATCGATCCAGTAAATGAATTACCTTGAAGAAACAATAAAGCAGAATTGCTTAGGTTACCTAAAGAAGGAGGGAGTGATCCATTCAAATGGTTAAAGTACAAGCAAAGCTCCTTTAGAGAACCTAACTGACCTACTTCTTGTGGAATTGAGCCATCTAACTGATTCACCTGAATGTGAAGGACCTTCAGTTGAGTTAGAAGGCCAATTTTGGTGGTATTTTTCCGGACAACTGATTGGCGGTTAAATAAAGGTACTTGAGAGTGGAAAGGTTACCAATTTGAAGCGGGATAGTACCAAATAATTCATTATAGCTGAGATCAAGATACACAAGATTCTTAAATGATGACAATGGGAATTCATGAAGCGTACCGCTTAGTCCGGTACTTGCGAGACTGATGTTGATGACTCTTCCGGCTTGATTGCAACTGATTCCGGACCAAGCACACGGGCTTATTTTAGAAGAAACATTGCTTTCGGAGTTAATTGGATAAAGAGTCCATGAAGGAAGGAGAGAGTGGTTGTGGTTGTGAAGGCATACTTTCCATTTGAGAAGAGCATGAGCTTCTTCAACAGATACAGAAGAAAAGGTAAGTGAAAAATTAAACACAAAAAGCAAGGTCACCAAAACAGGGGAGGATGATACTGTATTCAAGGTTGGTGACCTCATTGATATTATGAAAGCACAAGATCAATTTTAGGGAAAGGAATTAAATGTAATTAAATATAAACCGAAGTGGATTGAAATTGAAAAGGTTTTGAACCACTTATAAATTAACAAATTTGCAGCATACAAGCACATTGAGAGACCAAAATTATAGAATCCACTCGTACAAGAGTCAATGCCAGATCAAGACCTCTGATGTAGGGAAGAATTTTCCCTAGTTGCTAAGGCAAAAGTCTTCAAAGATATCTAGGATATTAAAGTTACCCAAATAGAAGGTTCACTTGTTGCAGTTTTGTCAAATCAATCTTTGAATTGATTGCCTCTCCTTCCAAACACAATTAATGTCCATGAAAAAGTCATCCCAGTAAACATTTGTGATCAAGAGTAATTGACAGTTTGACCAATTAATGCTTCTTTGGGTCCAAACTGTGACGAAACAAACTTGTTTACTTGCCAATTGTCTCCCCAAAAATCATGCCAGAGAAAGAAACGGAAAATAAACCATTAATTCCACTTCAACAAACACAGAATCCCTGAAATCTATGTAGTTTGAGTTGCTTTCAATACCCTTAAGTTTTCGATCATATGAATATGCGCTTTGATTAAGATATTAAAATGGCTGAGACAGAGAGGCTTTTATTTTGTTTTCAAAATTTTCATTTATATCTATTTCTCGAGGTGAATCAAGATCAACAACGCAGCTGCAAAACGACAGTGTTTTTCCTATTGAAGTTTTGCGTTTTAATCGTTTAGGTCCAGGGCAAGTAGGCAACTGGGAAGTTTGGTTTTGTTGCGGATGCCAGATAGGTTCTCGCATGTGACACACACGTGAGTCACTTACTCTGACCACGTCAAACTTCTGTTAAGTTTGTTAGAAAGAGCGGGAGAGCTCTGATATCAGTTTCTAACAACATCAGCTATAAAAGGCTGGTTATTGGCATCACTTCAAGGATAGCTTTTTGAATTTAGAGAGTGAATCAGAAAGAGGTTTTTTCAGTTCTTGTGAGTGTCATCTTGGTCCTGGGGTGTTTAATTTGTATGAAAAAACAGATTCAAACCCAACATCAAAGACAAAGTCTTCTTTTCTGTTGTTCCCTGCCTTGTTTATAATCAAATAAAAAAGACCTGCTTTTTTTATAATCAAAACAAAAGTTCTTGTTGATGCTTCAAAGGCTTGGCCAATTTCTTTTAATTAAACAAAAGGTGTTTAATTCTTTAACATATGACTGTTCCAATTCCTCAAATGCTTTACGGGAAGCTGAGCTAGATGTTGGAATTAATATAAAGTGGCCTTGCTCTGGATGTGGAAGTTTTTACAAAGGCCATAAGGAAGCAGAGTTTAGCTTTTGCAAAAGTGAAGCTAATACGTCTTTGGAGAATTCAGGTTCAGTGGCTATCTTCTGTTGCATACGACGTAATGAGCCAAAAGTTTCTTAATATTCTGACTGATAGTCCTTTATTATTATTATTATTATTATTATTATTGATTCCAGTAAGCCTTGACGGAATGAGCAAAACTTTATTAATAGAAGAAAAAGTACAAAATGAACTAGATAAGAGGACACATAATGGCCTTTTGCCTCATCATCTGTTGAGAACAAGAACAAAATTTAAATAAATAGAGCAGAGCAACTACTACAAGCGTGCAAGAGAAAATAAACCAAGATAAATACATAATTGTTGTGTGACTATTTTTATTGTTGGTCTTGCGACAAAACGGAAGCTTAAAGTTTGTTGAGATGGAAACCAAAGGTTTTTTAATAATACTAATTTTAATAAAAATAAAACTGAATGAATAAAACTAGGGTTTTGATGCCATTTATAACAAACCTAAATATTGCGAATTTATCAAAATAGACAAATTCAAAATATAATCTTTTAATAAAATTCTCCTATCCAGAATAAGACAGTCAAAGAAAACGGAAACCAAAGCCGAGTTGTAGACAAAAAGATAAAAATCTTAAAAGAATCAGGAAAAATAGGAAAAAAATCTTAAAATCTAAAAATGACAAGGAAAGAAAAAGAATTTTCGGGCCGAGTACGGACCAGAATGGCTTTGGCAGTTCTGGGTTTTGTTCATCTCGTCGCTCCAAACGGTATATTATAAGTAAAAAACGGACACCTGTAGCCAAAATTATGCCATCAATAAGGTACCCTACTCGCAATACACAACATCCTACACGATCTTGATTATGGACTTACTTCTAAACATGTAAAAGCAACCTCCATGATTGATATCAACTTGTGCTGAACATCCCGCGGGGGAGGGGAAAGCCGAGGATCCAACATTTCGTCAAGCAATATATTGATGACAGAAGATCAAGACAAAATTGAGGAAACAAAATCTTTGGGATGCTTCCCCTTTACACTTCCAATGCTAACACTGCAAAGCTATAAACATCACATTTTTCTGTAATCTTTATTGATTAAGCAAGCTCTGTAAATTGAAGGACAAATCTGATCATGTTTATATAAGATGTATGCTCCATGCAACTCATTATGAAATTATCAAAAGCCACAATTGTAATCCAATTCTTAATTACCTGCTGAACGTATCCGTAAGTGCTTGCTAATGCACTCTAGTTGGACGAGTCTGGTTTGAAAAACTTGGCAATTCCAAAATCTGAAACATGAGCTTCATGTTCCAAATCGAGCAACACATTCTTGCTTGATATGTCTCCATGGACAATTAGTGGAAGGCAATCGTGGTGCAAGTAAGATAGGGCGTCAGCTATCTATGCCTTTGATCACATTCATTCTCTGACTCCAACCTATTTCTTCTGCTGTGGCATCATTGCTCAAGTTTGAGGCCAAGCTACCCCTTTCAAGATATTCATAAACCAAAAAGGATTGTCGGGCATGTGAGCAAAAGTCATAAAACTTCACTATGTTATGATGTCGTATCTTTGTCAACACCTCAATTTCGGCCAAGAATTCTTTTTGATCTACTATCTGATCACCTGGAAAGGGTGAGTGGAATTTATTCACAGTTAAGAATTCCCTAGACGGTAGCTCAGCTCTGTAAACACTTCCATGCCCACCATTTCCAACGCAGTACTTTGTGTCAAAATCGTTTGTTGCTCTTATGATTTCAACATAAACAAATTTCCCTTCGAAAATCAAAATTGAAAGTAATCCCTGAGAGTTCTGGGGGCTTCTTTGTCCTTCTCCTGAGTCCGACTTTCGCTTTTGAAAAATTAAGAAAATTGCTATCAATACAATTGGAGTAAATAGTGCACCTAAAAGTGGGAACACTATTACGGACCACTTAGTTCCAAAACTCTGTTTGTATGGCATTAGAGCTTTACATAGTTGGATTTTGATAGCCATAGGAGTCTGATTAAGAGTAGAATCAAGTAGAGCAGCTTTGGTTAATAAGTCACGGGTATATTTGGCTTGTGACAAAAGATGCCTTCCGAAAGCACCGAATTTCAATTCCCAAAAAGTAGCTCAATAAGCCTAAGGCTTTTAATGCAAACTGAGTGCTGAGATGGTTGATGATGGATTGAATTCTTGCGGGATTATTTCCTGTAACAATTACATCATTAACATATACCAAAAGCAAAATTAGAATATTGTTAGCATGAAAAATGAAAAGAGAATTATCAGCTTTACAACTTATAAAACTAAGCTCTAAAAGTGCTGATGATAAACACTCAAACCATGCACGTGGGGCTTGTTTGAGTCCATATAAGGCTTGTGAAGTAAGCAAACATGGTCGGGTAGATTCTAATATGTGAAGCTAGCGACTGCTCTATGTAGGCGATTCTTTTAGGTGACCATGAAAGAAGGCATTTCGAACATCCAACTGCTTGATAAGCCATTTAGAACCGATCGTGAATGCCAAGACAAGCCATATAGTTGTTGGCTTAATGACGGGACTGAACGTCTCATTGAAATCGATGTCGGGAACTTGGGTGTATCCTTTCGGGACTAAACGAAGCTTTTAACCGATCTCATCGTACCATCTTCTCGATACTTGGTTTTATAAACCCACTTGAACCAATGACATTAGCGTTATGAGGTCGAGGAACTAAAGTCCATGTCTAATTTTGATAGAGAGCAGCAAGTTCTTCGACCATGGCTTGTAGCCATAAAGGTTGTTTGAGAGCGATTTTAATGTTTTTGGTTCGATTCATGATTGCATGATCGGTTTGCGGGGCTAAAGTAGGATTTTGCTTAAGTTTGTTGTGAGTTAACATAGGATGGGTATTTAGAGGTTCTACGGTTTTTACAGGAGAGATGTTTAGTTCAACAAACAACTTTCCTGAGAGATCGTTTAAGGCACATGGCTCACAATTGTCACCATCTGAAGTCTGTTGTAAGGTTGTGATTGTATGTATACTATCGGCGAAGTAGTGTGCGAATTATTGGAGGAAGGGCTCGTTGAGGTGAATTTGTAAATAAATTTTTGGGTAAAGAGGTGGAAGGTTTATAATGGTCTTCAATTATCACGGCTTTATTTGGAAGTCTTGGAGTTGGAGACAAAGGTTCATTTGTATTTGGAGGTGCAGTAACGTAGTGTGGGATAGTAAATTTAGTCTGCCCAAAAGAAGTGTTATCGAACGCCTTTGTGAAAGTTGTTGAGAGCCATTGTGGCACGTCTGGAGTAGTAGAAACGTTGCATGTATCGTGCACAAGAGAAGAACCTTTTAGATTTTGATAAGGGAAGCATAATTCATCAAAGATTATATGACGAGAAATATAAATTAGATTTTTTTGTGGACAAAGACAGCGGTACCCCTTGTGAGTGGGGCTATAACCGACAAAAATACAAAGAAGAGTCTTTTATCAAACTTTGTTTTATTATAATTCTTTAGAGAGGAAAAACAACGGCAACCAAAGATTTTAATTTCATTGTAACTGGGGGTTTCTTTGAAAAGCAACTCATGAGGTGTATGCATCTTAATAATCATCCAGTAGTAATTTATTAATGAGATAAGCAGCTGTTAATACAGCTTCCACCCAATATTTCAATGGTAATAAAGATTCAAATAATATAGTAAGGGTAGTCTCCATTATATGTCTGTGTCTCCTTTTAGCAACTCCATTTTGTTGAGGAGTATAAGGGCATGAATTATGTTTAATCATTCCAGAGTGTCGAAGGTGTTGTTCAAAAATAATGGAGCTAAATTCTCCTCCGCCATCGCTTTGAAAGATTTTGATCTTTCGCTCCACAAATTTGATAGATTATACCTTATTTGGAATTGTGTTTTTGCTATGCTCCGTGTTGTAGTGTTTTGGGGTAGGTGGCGGATATGGGCCATTGCTATTGAACCTTGGCTGTGATAGAGAGTTGTTAGAGGGTGATTGATTCATGTTGAAGGATTGATTTATGATGTTGTGCCCATTGTTAGAGGGATAATTTCCTCTTCCACGATAGTTATTGTTGAAGCCGTGTCCTTGTCCTTGTGCTTGAAAACTTTTCCCACGTCCACGTTGGCCAAAGAAAGCTTATTGTGGATCCACTTCTTTGTCATTATTTTTAGAGCGATCACAATCGTTAATGATTTTGCAAAGTCGACAGGAATAATTTCGAGACTTGGATAAGTTGGCTTGGTTAGCATAGTCTGTTTTGAAGTCGGCATACTACAAGAAAAAGGGTTATAGCGACGAACACTTTCATCGCTGAAACCGCATATTTTCATCGCTAAAGGTTTTAGCGACGAAAAATATTTAGTCGCCGTTTCATTACAATAGCACCGTCGCGCTAGGTATTTGGCGACGAATAATAAAATTCATCGTGAAACCTTTTAGCGACGCAACGTATTTCGTCGCTAAAATGACCAAAGGCAACGACCAAATTTGTCGCTCATGTAGTCGCAGAAATAAGGTTTCGTCACTAAAAGCATTTTTAGAGGCGAAAATAGTTGTCGTAAAAAAAAGTGTTTTGCGCCGCCAAAAATCATTTTTGCGACGAAACGATTCTTCACTAAAGGATGATTGCTTTGAATCAAATTCATCGTGAAATTGAATTAAAGCGATGAAACATTTACTTTTAGCGATGAAATATTTTCATTGCAAAAAAGTGTTTCTGTGACAAAATGTTTTCGTCGCCAAAACCATTTTCAGCAACGAAAATATTTTCATCGCCAAAACCATTTTCAGTGACGAAAATATTTTCGTTGCCAAAATGTTTTCCTGCGACGAAAACCAAAAAGCTTTTTGGCAACGAAAACATTTCGTCACAAAAGACTTTTTTGCGACAAAAAATATCGTCGCTAATAGTCTTTCTTTTACAATATCATATTTGGTCGCCAAATGTGCCTAGAATTAATTTTATTTATGTTTTTATAAAATTCTTTGTTTTTTATTATTAATGAAATCAATTAAATTTTTAAAATACAAAATTATTAATCAAATAAATAATATTAAAAGTCAATTTTAATATCATTAACTTTCATAATGGTGCAACTACAATGAAATTCCAATTACAAATTATAAGTTAAAGTTAGAAAGACACACAACAAATTATGATGAAGAGCTAAATTAGCTTGGTGCCCATGTTGTTAAAAGTGATGTAACATTCTTCAGCTCCTTAGACAAGTCATTAATCTTGAATTGCTGTGATTGTAACTGATCTTTTGTATTCCGCAACTCATTCTCGGTTATCCATGAATCGATCTTGAGTTGTCTGTAACTCAGACCTAGTGGTTTCTAACTCATTGCGCAATGCCTACTCATTAGATGATGGAACTTGAGAATTATGACGAGCCCGCCTTCGTTTTGCAAGTCCCCTGTAATAGTTTGACTTGTCTCCGAATACTTGCCGAGACATCTCTTCATCACTTTAAAATAAATTAAATTATGTAAACAATCTTAAATTAAATAAGAAAAAAAATCTTACATGCGCAGATTTTGCCTCTGAATTGATCCACCCATTTTTTCATTGTAATGAGTAGAAAGAAAAATCTGAAAAATTTTGCACTTCACTCGACTCGAAGACCGTGAACAAAATTTGTAAAATATTTATAACATTAGAAACGTAAACACTTTGAAATAATGACATAGCATAAAATAAGAGGCATTATACCTTCTCACGATGAACTTTAAATGGTTTTGATCCCCCACGATGATTGAAAGGAAGTTTGCTCCTATTTTCTGCATTTATTTTGCACCTTTTCTAAAAATAATAGCACAAAAAAAGATTTTTTATATAAAGTTAGTAAAAATTAAAATATAAAAGTATCTTTATAAAATTTTAATTGAATATTCCCATATTTTGCTAGATGTATTCAACCTCCAGTATATCAATATATGCATCACATAGAACCATAGAAAATATATTGGACTAAAATTCAACAAGTAAATAAATTTATGAGGATGATATGCAAGATATCATGAATTTCTAGAAAAATTTTGACATGACCCTCCCTGAAAATATGAGAACTTCCAATTTATCAAAACTTCACAAATATAATAAACACTTCCTGCAATTGAAATATAAAATTTTCATATCAACTATATCACCTCAACTTGACAAAATCATATTTGGGGCCTCGAGCACCCATTCACCATTTTACTATTCAATTAAATATCACTTAATTAATAATATTTAAAGGCATTACGTCACTTAATTAACTTACCAGCAACTTGTAACACAAATTGTGTTCAAAACAAGTACAAGTTAATATCAACCATAGTTAAAGCAACAAGGAAATAAATTTGATTAAAAAAAAAAAAGAATAGCACAACTTCTAATTAAGAAACTAAAGATGTTATAAGAAATATCGTGCCTAAAGTTTTTCTTTCCTGCAATAAAACCAATGTGAAAACATTTTTCATACTACTCTTTTTCAACACAAATAACCTTAATAATGATAATCGTGCTCCAGAGAAGGGCATCTTATGAGCATTATTTAACAAGCCACTTACTTCACAAGTATTTAAATCGTCCAATTCAGAATGAAATGTGTATGCACCCACATTAAGTGGTTCTACATCAAACTCTGACATCGGACCCCATAAATCATCGAGAATATCAAATATGTCATCATGATCATGATCAATATTGCTATTGTCTGCAGTTTCTAATTCCTCCCTAGCTGAAAGTGAACTAGACTAACGTTTTTCACCATGGTAAACCCATATATCATAGATAGGTGAGATCCCCGGTTTGTACAAATGATCATAAACTACATTTAGCGGTCTAAAAATTGCATTCAAACACTTCTGACATGGACAACGAACACAATTATTCTCATCTGTACACTTCTCTGTAGCTTTCATAAATAATTTAACATCATTCTGATATTCATCACAAAGTTTATTTTTAAGTCGCATCCAACTTTTATCCATTGTTGACATCTTAACCAAATAAAATCATGCTCATATTAGTGTTTCATTAATTTTTAAACAATGTTTCATTAACAAAAAATAAACACCCAAAAAAGTATATAAGCACTAGAACACACAAAAAGCATTAATTTAATTCTAAAAGATAATGCAACATATATCTCAGGAAAAAAAATCTTTGAATTCAACATCTTATAGAGAAATATAAACCTAATTTAAATATGACAGCTAAAAACTCACTTGAAAATTTTCCCTAATTTGCTTGCTAATAGATGTGAGCGTTGAGCAAAAATTTGCTTGAAGATCTAGGAACTGGCTGGCCTCCTCTTCTCTGCGGAAAAAAAAAATTTACCAAATGACAATCAATTTTTATTTCTATGAACATTGGTGCAATAAAAACAAGGCAAGTGAAAACCACATAAAAATAAAAAAGCAACAAAATAGTAAATAACATATTTATCCAATAAAAACAGCAAAACAGCAGCAAAGAACAGCAAATAAAATTATCCAAAAATAGCCACAAATTACCAAATAATAACAAAAGTAGTAAAAAAAGAGTAAAAAAGACCAAATAATAGTCGTAACAGGAAAAACAGTGAAAAAAATCCAAATAATAGCTGCAAATCAGAATAATTTTGGTTTTGAAGAACTGTGAAGAGAGTAAAAACTAGCAAAAATAATAGAAATAGTAAAAAGTTTCTTGACAACAATAATAACAGAAAAAATACACAAAAACAGCATAAAAACACCAAATAACAAAGTTATCTAATAAAAAATAGCAACAAATAACAGTGAATATAAGTAGAAATAGAAAAAAAAAATAACAATGAGAAACAAGCATAAATGGCGAAAAACAACGATAATCGAGTAGCCAATAGCAACATGAGACAATAGCCCATCAAAAAATACACAAAAACAGCATAAAAACACCAAATAACAAAGTTATCTAATAAAAACCAGCAACAAATAGCAGTGAATATAAGTAGAAACAGAAAAAAAAAAAAAAAAGAAATAACGAGAAAGAGCGAGAAATGACGAGAAAAACAGCAGTAATCGATGAGTAAATAGCAGCATGAGACAATAGCCCATCAAAAAATACACAAAAACAGCATAAAAATACCAAATAACAAAGTTATCTAATAAAAACCAGCAACAAATAGCAGTGAATATAAGTAGAAACAGAAAAAAAAAACAATAGAAACAACAGTAAATGGCAGAAAAAACAACAGAATCAGTAGCAAATAGCAGCATGAGACAATAGCCCATCAAACCAATTTCTAGGGCAGATTGAGTCAAGTTTTTCTCACAAACAAACAAATTTCTAGCCTAAAGCATGCATGCTAAGATCAAATACAGAAACTAAGCATTTACCTTGCAAATTAAATGATTCGCTGAAAGGACCAAAATCTTTAATAATAAGAGTACCTGATCAGTAACGACGATTCTTGATTTCTAGGATTTAATTCGCAGTTCATGGTCATGGCGATTGGCTCGAATTGGATCAATGGGTCTGCGATTTGGGTGTTGCTTCACCGTTCGCTCATGATGGTAGTGGCCAATTCTATATGGAAAGCTAAAGGTAAGGAATTGGCGGCCTGCTAGGGTTTGGGTGGTGGTAGCTATTTGATTGAGAGTGTGACGAGTATGGCCAGGGTTTGAGTGCTGTTTGTGAGAGTGAGCAGAGTGACGATGAGTATGGCGAGCTTTAGTTTCTAAGACTTTAGAAAATATTTTGTTTTGTTTAGATTTAGTTTAAACGCACCGTTTTGTTTTATATATTTTTTTATTTTAAAAATCATTTCACAAACTAAACCAATTTTGGAAAAAAAAAATATTATTTTTAAATTTGGTCAAATATGGTCAATATTAAATGTATATCATAAACTCTTAATAAACAAATATTCTATATAAGTATATCATTAATCGGTTAATAGACTAAAATTCTATCACGACTCTATTGTACTTACATGATAAGACGGTTTTTATCATAAAGTAACTCGTCATCTTTTATTAAATTCATAAAACTAATTGGTTTATAATAAATTATATTTTATAAAAATCTAATTTTATATAATTAAATTGAATTGATAATTTATAATTACATAAAATATAAGAAATTATATTTTATAAAAATCTTATCTGAAATATATTTTATTTTAAGTTTAAATGATTTAAAAAAAATTAACCACATTATACTTGTTCATAAATTTAATTATATATTCTATAGACAATACGAGTTAATTTTAATTTCAACCTTTAAAATATATGCAATATTATATACTAGCTCATAATTTTCATCAAAATATATATAAGTATTCCATCTTTAAACTAAATTGAACTACCTACCATTTAATTATTATATTGAAATTAAGAAGTGCCGATCAAATGAGCAATGCATCACTTATAACTAAAAGTTTCCAAACACGAGTAGTCATAAGCCTTCCATCAAAGAATATTTGTAAGTCTTAGAAAAAAATGATAGTAATAATAAGTCAATTGACTTAAATTTACAAAAATTTATTAGTTTTTCCTAGGGTTTGTAAAATTCCCTGAATCTCGATCAGGATTTAAGATTTCAGCCTATTGAGGATGTGAAAAGAAAAAAAAAATTATTTCAAATTTACTCTTCGGGTCGAGGTTCGGAACATTTAAAAATCCCAAATGAGATCAAATGAGCAATATCACGGGATTTGATTTTATAGAAATATATGACAAGTCAACTTAAAGAGTTACATAAATAATTTTTGCAACGAAAAGAGTTTCATTGCTAAATGCTCTTTTAGTGAAAAAATATTTGTTGTCGCTAAATATTTTTTTTGCGACAATTTTTTTTGTTGCCAAAAACTGTTTTAGCGATGGAATTATTATCGTTGCTAAAAGTCTTTTCTGCAACAAATATTTTTTCGTCGCCAAACATTGTTTTAGCGACGAAAAGCATTTGGTCGCCATAAGTTAAATTTTGTGATAAAAACTATCATCGCTGAAAATGGTTTTAGCGACAAACAATATTTTGTCGCCATAAGTCAGATTTTGGGACGAAAACTATCGTCGCTGACCCATTTTCAGCGACAAACACCATTTGCTCGCTATATGTATTTAGTAATAAATAAAAATCGTCGCTAAAGGGCTCAATTTCGTCGCAAAATAGTTACTTTCAGCGACGAAAAGTTTCGTCGCACAATATTGCATTTTTGTCGCTAAAGAAGTTGGCGCCAATATTTTTTTTTCCCGCTAAATTTTTTTGCGATGACAATAGTCATTTGTCGCAAAATATCATTTTTAACGACGAAATCTTCGTCGCTAAAAATAATAATTAAATATTATTATTTTTTTAATTATTTTTAGTGACGAACAAAAATTTTTGTCGCTAAAAGATGAACAAAAATTTTTGTCGCTAAAAGCTCTTTTAGCGACAAAAAAATATTCGCCGCTAAAAATTTCATCGCTAAAGGCCAATATTCTTGTAGTGATATATATACTTGGGTCCTAGTGCCGGTGCCAATTGAAAAACTTTGTCATAGTCAGTCAGGGGCTTTCCAATGGCAGCTAGATTGTCATACAATCCTCTGAATTGTTTTAAGAAGTCATCAAGCTTCATGGAGCCTTTCTTTAAGGAGAAGAGACTGTCTTTAAGCCAAGACTCTTGCTTCTTAGTAGCAGGAAGCATATGTTCCTCAATGGAAAGCCAAACTTCTTTTGCTGTCTGTCCTCCAATTATCAGTGTAAGGACGTCTTCCATCATCATTCCACGTAACTAGGTGAAAAGCAACCCATCATTATGTACCCAAACCGAAAAGTCAAGATTAGTGATAGACTTTCCGTTACTGGAAATTGTTTGGGGCGGTGCATCATCAGAGATATGATTGCTGAGTCCTAGGTTACTGATCAAGGGAAGGTCTTGGGACCTCCATAAGAGATAGTTGTTGCTGGAAAGTTTAATAGAGATTAGATTGGCACATTGGTGGATAGTTTACAGGGAGAGTTTGGCCTTGGTTTGGGTATGGGATGAAGAAGCCATAACCTCTGATACCATGTTAAACTTTGATAGTATATTGAAATGGATTAAAAAGCCTTTTTATTAACTTATTTTTCTTATGGAACAAGATCATGTATTTATACAAGAGAAAAGGAAATATAAATGGAAGAAATATAAAAGAAATAATGACATTCGTTCTAAACTTAGCCATTGACTATCCGTTGGCTATCTTTCTTTGGTGAGCTTCCATGTCACGGGATTATGTGATATTATTCAGATGCAAGCCTTTGGCAAGAGTAATACAAATTGTCATATTTGTTTCCAATGGTTTGTTACTTGTCATGTTAGAGTAAGATTGAGTTGGTATATTGATATTTTCCATCTTGGTACACGACTCATGTAGCTGCATGTGGTTTATGCTCTGTGACTCTTCGACTTCCACATGTGGTGGACAATGTTGTATCTTAACAGTGGGGACCTCAGTGGTTCCCTATAATAGGCAGTTATCTTCTTTCTTAATTCTTAGGAGTCGTTATAACAAATCAAGAGGCCTACGAACCTCGCCTCACTCAGGTTAACTCCTGCCATGTCATGTAATGATATGAGCTCTCATTGCCTAGAGGAAAATTATTTATAAAATCTATGAATGCAGCTATTTTTAATCTCCATATGATATGAATGAGTGGTTAAATGCTGAATGTGAATGTCACCTGATAGTTTGGGATTAGCTCTTTGCTTGATAATTTCTTCATTGTCTTATAATTACTTACTCTTGAATAATCTCCACTAAATATTCACCACAGTAATATCATTTGAAATTCATGTCCTAAGTCAGTATGATTGTTAAGAGACTATCGTCATCAAGGGACTTAAGTAACAAGATCTCCTAGCAACCAAGGAGATTAGCTTCTAGACAGAACTACCAAAACATATCTATAAGACAATAAACAAAAACAATGAAAACTGCAGCATTTCAGAAAAAACCTGAAAATACTGGAACTTTGTTGTGGGAGTACGAGGTTATTAAGGACCTAAGCATGAAATCAAAACATTAAGAGCCTGTTAAAGGTACCCTTTTAGAACTGAATTCCCCATGCACTCCATCTGAACTAATTACAGGCCATTCGGCCAAAAGATAAATGCAAACAGGCACCATGATGGTTAGCTAAAAGAACATACAGGAGTTAGCCAACAAGAGGGCTAGCCAAAGAATAAAAACAAGGCATTGAACCTTCTTGAGTTCATACCCAGATGAGGGAGATGAACATTATATATTGAGTTCATATTTAGAACTATGAAAATTTTTTCAAACACTTATAAATTTATGAATTCCACATTGAAGACGCAACGCGAATATACATCTGTGAGACCAAACTAAATTAACCAGATTAATTTACTCTCATTAGAAATTTACAGTACAAGTTAATTAACCTAAAGTCGTATATCGACGTAGAAGGACAATAACATAAGGCTCAAACGTTGATTGATTTGACTAAACTGCAACAAAGTGAACCATTTTTTGGATAATTTTAGAGCAATAATATTCAGACTACTATGTGAAAAATATCCTTATCTTGTAGGACTTATCCACCTGAAAAATCTTCCCTACTTGACGCATTGACTTGTTGACCTCTCAATTGTTTTGTGTGTGGTTTCTATAAATTTTGTGTCCAACATTATTATATTCTGCACCGTTGTATGTTTTTCAAAAGCTAAGAGTCATCAAAAGATCTTTTGAATTTCTATAAACCTCGGCTAAACTTTATTTATTTGATTGTGTTTTGATAATATCAATGGGGTCACCAACCCTCAATACAGTAGTTCCTTCACTTGTTTTTCTGATCCTATCTTTTTGTTCAGTTTTTTAATAACTATTTCTTCTGAATCTAATGAAGAAGCTGATGGTCTTCCCAAATGGAAAGCCAATATTCAAAACCACAACCGTTCTTGGATTAACGACGCCACCAATGTTTCATCCAAAATAAGCTCATGTGCTTGGTCCGGAATCAGTTGCAATGATGCCGGAAGAGACATCAACACCAGCCTCACTAATCTGAGCAGTGTGGTCGCCGGCCACTGCCGACTCCACCTTTAACCGTTTTGCTCTATTTTGTAAGTATACACAGCTCAAAATCTGTTGGTTTTTTGTTCATTTTCATCCCTTTGCCAAACACCCAAATCCCCCAGCTATCCTCATCTATCTTGTGAGACTACACCTCAAGCTTAGCAAGGTAGCTTATCCCTGTTTAAACAATTTATTTGTTCTAATCGGATCCACCAACATCCAGCTAAAACAGATATTAAATAAAACCAGGGACATAAATGGTAAAAATGAGAAGCGTTAGAGACCTAATTAATTGTCTTCCTTTGAATAAATTAAGACTAAAAGTAGAGAGAACCAAGATGATTTTATTATAGGGTGGTTAATACTTATAGTTTTGTAATAAGATAAGCAAAATCTAATCCTTGAAGATTACCTTGTTGATTAAGGTAGAACATATATCATGATCATCATGCCTGGTTTGGGGTGTGACAAATTCCTATTTCGCGATTTTTATGATTCACATGCCGACAATTCGTAATTTACAAATTATGAAAACAACGGTTACGATTAATTGAGATATAAGGGATAAAATATATTTTAAATTCAACTACAAAAAGTATTAAATTTATAATTTAACTTACAAGTTTATGAATTCAATTATTTTTTCGCAAGTAAACTTGGTTTGAAACTCGTCTTTTATCCCACGGTTATTATCTCACAGCACACTGTAAATTATTCTTTACAAATAGTGAAAGCAATATTAATTATTAAACGCTGCGTGTGGTATATTTGATTCCATTTGTTTGTTGACTAAATGAATTTTTTTAACAATATTTTTCATATAAGCTGTTTGGGTAAAATATCAGACAGGCCCCTAAAAGCCCTTCCTGGTTTATGGGGTAAATATCAGACAAACCCCTCGAAGCCCTTCCAGCTCGAGTAAGAGACCTCAAGACAGCCTAGTTCGAGCAGAAGTCAGGACATCAAAGCAGTCAAGGTCGAGCTCCAAGCTCTACAGTCTGCTCGAGATTATCGAGGAAGGTCAAAGTTAGTCAAGCTCGGGGAACTCAGAGCGACCCGAGACTCGAGCACTCCATCACAAGCTCGAGGTCGTCCCTCAGGTCAAAGCTGGTCAATGTCGAGAGCTCGTTGCCTGCTCGAGGTCATCCTTCTGGTCAATGCTGGTCAAGGTCGAGAGTTCGTTGCCTGCTCGAGGACATCCTTCCGGTCAAAGCTGATCAAGGTCGAGAGTCGAGCACATCGCTCCTGCTCGCAGAGTTCCACGAGCACAACTGGGCAAGACCCGGCCCAGGGCAACCCGACCCGTTTTCTCAGAATCTTGGCATACCTTTTGGTGTCTGACAAGGGTCCCACATGGTGGAGAGATGACACTGTTGTCGATGGCCAGCACGTGCCTCCAAGGCGTCATCATTCCCTGCGCACTTGCCCGACATGGTGATCTGGCCACGTGAATCGGGTTAAGGGGACAGCCGCTCATCCCTAGGGAATATTCCGCCGAACCTGACTGTCAGAGGGACCCAGATACCATTAGCGTGGGAGTGGACAGCCTGGAAAGAGAAAAAGAGCGGGAAAAACAGAGTATAAAAGGAAACGAAGGAGAACGGAACAGAGGTGGGTTGGAACTTCTAATTCACAGAGAGGTTGGAACTTCTAATTCACAGAGAGGTGGGAACTTCTAATTCACAGAGAGGTTGAAAGAACTGGATTCTAAAAGGTTGGCATTTTCGAATTCACAGGTTCTTCCTTTTCAAATCTCTCTCATCTGATTCTCTCTAAAAACACCATACTTATCCAAAAAAGGGGGGGCGATATAATACCCCTTTCATCTTTCCGGTCTCCCTCACCAAGGGAGATACCAAAAAAGAGAAACCCGATCACTGACTTGAGCGTCGGAGGGTTCTCACCGGAAACGCCCGCACGACCCTCGACCCTGGTCAGGAGTGCAGTCCGGAAATCACCGTTCAAGAAGACACTGGACCCTGATTAGGGGCAATCCCGCCGAGCTTGTCGCGAGCGTAAGTAATCGGCATCGCTTTGAACCGCGAGCGTAATGTCTCGACGCTCCCGCCGAGCCGCTTGGAGGCACCGCTGGAAGGTTCAAGACCGCTGGCGCACGCGAAAAAGTGCATCAACAT
>CM046811.1:33685392-33944489 GCA_025617385.1 Murraya koenigii
AGCACAGCTTTAAAATCCCTGCCGGAGGAAATGATGGACAACAATTCACGACTCGAAAGGTTGTATATCAGAGATTGCAATTCTCTAACATTCATCGCAAGACGGAGGCTACCTTCATCTCTAAAAAGGATGGCAATTGAGAATTGTGAGAAACTGCAACATTTGTTTGATGATGAAGAGGATGCTTCTTCTTCGTATTCTTCTTCTCCTCCTCCTCCTTCATCCTCCTCTTCCCCAGTGATGTTGCAACACCTGAGAATATGTCGTTGCCCAGAGCTCACCAGTTTGTCATCGGGAATTCAATTACTTGAGGCGCTCGAAGAACTCGAGATAATATCTTGTCAAAAGCTGGAGTCAATACCGGATGGCCTGCACAATCTTGACTGTTTAGAGAGCATTTATATAAGTGGATGTCCAAGTCTTGTTTCCTTCCCAGAAAGAGGGCTTCCCAACACCATTTCAAGTGTTGACATTTATCATTGTGAGAAGCTTGAAGCCCTGCCCAATGACATGCACAAACTCAACGCTCTTCAAGATTTAGTCGTAAGGGAATGTCCAAGCATTTTATCGTTTCCAGAAGAAGGTTTTCCCACCAATCTAACATCACTGAGAATTGAATATCTCAATATGTATAAGAGACTCGTCCAGTGGGGGTTGCACAGGCTTACCTCTCTTAGAAGCCTCTCTATTTTTGGATGTCATGAAGCAGAGTGTTTTCCAGACGAGGAGATAGGAATGACGCTGCCCACCTCTTTAGCTCGTCTGTCTGTTTGGGGATTCCAAAAATTGATATTTCTGTCTTCAACGGGGTTTCAAAGCCTCACATCTCTTCAATATTTGATTATTACAAATTGCCCGAATCTCACATCATTTCCAAAGGTGGGCCTTCCATCATCACTTTTGCAATTAATTATTTACGACTGCCCAAATCTCACATCATTTCCAGAGGTGGGCCTTCCATCTTCACTTTTGAAATTACACATTTACGGTTGTCCAAAGCTTAAAAAAGAGTGCAAAAGAGATCAAGGAAAAGAGTGGCCCAAAATTGCTTACACCCCTTGCATTATAATAGACAAACGATTTATATGGGATCCAGAATCAGAGGAGTAGATTCTATCATTAAGGTCAGTTGATTTCTATTATACAGTATTAACAAACTCCTGTTAATTTTTTTTTTTAACAATTTTGCAGTTCTATATAATTATTGATCCTCTGCCCTTAATTTAAATGCCACTCACTTGTTTCCGTTTTCAGAAGTCAGATTGTATGTTGAGGCTATTTGCTTTTTCTCGTGTTTGTTGAGGTAAATAGTGCCTCAATGGTTTGGGTAATCCCAATTGAAATTATAACTTTTATCTTAAAATTTAATACGACAGATAAACGATTTTAAATCCAGAGGTTTTTTTTTTATTCGCTTCGAATTTTTTTTTCCAAAGCAGGCAAGACGAAAGTTTCAATCAAGAATTGGAGTATGTAAATGGGGTTTTGTGCAAAACATAATGGATGAACGAACATTGCATCTCTGATCTCAAAGTCAACCGAATTTTATTTACCCAACTGTGGTTATTTATGGGTGAAAGGTAAAGGTAATCCCTACAAATTTGCAAACTTTGTCAATTTTTAATTTTGCCAAAATGTCGTTTACGCCTTACTTTTATTTTTCAGTTTTGTTTATTGTTTAGATGATAGATATATAGACATTTTAGATTGCAGATTTTTTTCACAAATCTCATTGCCTTTTTTTTTTTCATTTTTTCTTTTTCATAGGGAACTAAGGAAGCAAGTTTTACTAATTTTAACCAGAATTGGAGTATAATATTTTGGAGCAAGCATTCTTGAAATGATGCTTTTTTAATTTTGATCTAGTAAAAATACATAGCCCTCACCCACGAAATTCTAGTCTTGGCTTTCATAGACCATCAACATCCAGCGAGGCTGCTGGTAATGTTTCCTTAAGCGCAAAGTTGCAAGGAAATCTGATTCATTAACTACAGTTTTTTATTTTAGTACCTTGTATATGAAAGGTTCAATGTAATTTTTATTTTTTTCAATTTATTGTTTAAATCACAAATGAGTATCCGGTTCAGATCACAAACATTTTTGATTCAGTTCCTTTTTTTTTCTTTTTCTTTTTTGCCTTTCTTTCTTCCAGGGAGAGCAAGTGGTCAGTTTCAATCCAGAATTGGCAGTTTGGTGCAAGCATACATACCTGGCAGTGAACTTAAATTTTACACCGTTTTTTCAGCCCATTAATATTTGGAACTCATATTGGTGTAAGAAATGAAAAGAAATTTATGCTTAGTCAAATTCTGATATTTGCTCTGGACTACACATTCTAAAGTTTCTCAAGCTTGTTTTCTGATGAAGAACTCATTTTGTTTCTGAAGTTTAGTGAAAATAGGCTGTGATGGCAATGCAGAGGCAAAATCATTTTTGCCTTCACAAGGTAAACTGAGTGGCTTTCCGTTGGACAATTAATTAGAGGTATGACTGGATTTTTATCACTTTGTTGTTCTTCTGGACTACCCTGATTCAGTGCCAAAGAATTTCCTGCCGCTACCATATAGTATTCATCTCTACTTGGTGATAAATAAAGCATCCGTACTTTTTGTCCGTTATCAGGTTCCAATTGAACACTACCTAAGCTGCGCAGGAAAAGCCCAAAGCCAATCCCAGGGAACAGTGAAGCTTCATAGGGTCTTTCTGTCCAGATGCAGGTAGTCCGCATCTTCACAAACATGTGTTGGGTGTCCTTTTAATAGTTTCAGTACCTACAGGATTATTAACAGTACCTTTTTTGGAAAATGTTAATATATTCTAAAATCCATTTCGCGACAACCGTCTTTTTGATTGGTACTGCAGTGGCCTTGTGCTTGGGTATTAGCAGACCCCCCGCTAACCCAAGTGAGCATTCAAATATTTGTCCCACATTCATTCGCGAGGGTACTCCTAGTGGGTTGAAAACCATATCAACAGGCCTTCCATCTTGCGAATAAGGCATATCCTGCTCTAAATTTTGATGATTTTGCCTTCACAAGGTAAACTGAGTGGCTTTCCATTGGACAATTAATTAGAGGTATGACTGGATTTTTATCACTTCTGTAGAAATTTAACCTTACAAATTTTACAGTAATTTTAAAACAACTTTGTTGGTGCTTTGTGTTCCAGAAGCTAGAAATATGTGTAGTTTCCAGTTAAGGGAGCTTGTAAATTCTCTAGTAAGAATCCAATAATTTGCTTTTGCACTTTCATTTTATTTGTGGATCCTTGCATGTTTCTGAATTTGATCAATCGATAAGGAATTGCTTTCAGACAGAAGAAGAATAGCAGCACCTAGCCTATGTCTTAGTGTATAGACCTGCAACCTGTGCTGACAAAACTGAAACTATTAGTTTGAAGCAAAAAGAAATTCATAACCCTCAAATGTTAACTTCTACTGGTTTCTTCCACGATAAACACATTTAAGAAATTTGCAATTTGTTATTAGTTACGGTATCTGATTTTCTTTTCTGCTTTTGCTTTTGTAAATCTTGGCAGTTGCAGTATCTGAGGTACCTTTTGCATTTAACTTGCCTTTATTTGTTTTACATTTAACATTTCCCAGACATTTGGAGAAGCATCGCAAGATGCTTAACAAACTTGACAAATTTCGAGATGCACTTGCTCCCGAGCTTTATTCTTCACAATGGAAAACCTGTGAATACAATTATGCTCGCATTTGTTGTGAAGTGTTTGCAATTTTAATGCAGCAAAATGGTTTGTTGATGCAAAGCTTTAAACTGTTAAGATTTACCCCGCAGGCTTGGTGGATGTTGTATACTCTAAAAGTTACCAACACCAAGACCGGGTTTGCATTAACCAATCAGCTGAAATAATGATGCACACGACACCATCAAGCTGGACTTAGATAAAGTTGTAACATATTATGGGGTTTACATACTTTTTTTTTTTTGAATGGGTGATAAATGATTACTTAGCATGACCCTATTAATAAATACTGTAAAAACGAATTGTGCCATATGCTTTCAGAGTTCTGTTAAGATGTCTTAGTCGTGTGATTGATGCTTGTTTGATTTATTTTGTATTCAGCTATAAGCCAGAGATTCAGAACATGGGCATTTTACTGGTTTCCAAATCTAAAAATGTCTTGCAATGTTAGTGTACATTTTTTTCAGAGACCAGGTTCCTTTTTAATGAATCAAGAAGAAGACAAGTGCATGCATGCGTAACAAATGTGTCGCTTCTATTTTCTATTACTGACTCATTTATTTTGATTTCTTCATTGTAATTGAATTTAGTTTTTTATTCCAAATTCGTCAAAGTTGTGCAGAGTAAATGACTAAGTAAATCAATGCTGGGATTAAATTACAATAGAGAAATCAAAATTGAATTTCTGTCACCTCGGTAAGTTTATCTCAGCCCCTTTCTGGCTCTCTTTCTCTTTAAAATGTTGTTTCTTATTCAATTCATAGAATTGAATTCACTGTTTAGTGTATGGGTTAGATTTAACCATTTCAGGTTTTATATCGTAGGATGTAAAGTTCATGTAAAGTTTCCACCTTTATGACCGTCAGATGTTTAAAGTTCTAATTTTGTTCTGGGGTTTTATCAGTTTATTTAGAAATTATATCCATTGTTGTCATTAAGAAAATGGAACAATTTTCATTTCTCTATGGATGAGAAAACCGGTCTTTAATCCTTTTCTTGATTAGTTGATTTCTCTTTTGTCATTAGGGTGAGTTTAGTTTTCCAATTTCTGTGCAATTGTTTTGTTGCATTTTTTAATTTTATTTTTGTTGAATGCAACGTTTGTGTCTTTTTTTTTTTTTTTTTTTTACTTTAACAAATTCAATAGTACAATTTGACTTGGGAACTTATTTCATAGTTATTTTAGTTTTAATTTTATTTTTGTTAGTTTATTCGGTAAGGTTCATTAACCACTGATGTCATTTTTTATAAAATCATCTTATGTTGTTTGGTTTTGTGTAAAACAATACTCAAAAGAGCAAGAGTTTACTTTTCAAAAATTGCAAAATTAGTTTAGCCACCCCAATGCAAATGTCTGACCACTTCTTGCTTTTTATGATTTAACTTTATTAAGTACTACAATATTGATGAAAATAGTGGACATGAATTTTGATCTCGTGTTGCTTGTTGTGGTTGAGTAGCCAATTTTAACTTCTCATTGAACTTTCTTAATTATTAGTTCGATTTTTTGTATTTGAAATTTCAAGTTCTTAAAAACCACCATTTTAATTTGTTTATTAGTGACTGTGTTGAACTTCAACATTTGTTTTCAAGAACAAAATTGATCAAACTATAAACCTTCATTTCTGACATGCAGGCAATGTGTGATCAGCAGAGTGAAATTGGGAGGAGAAACAAAAACCTTGGAAATAGAGACACACAGAGAGATCAGCAGAAATTGCTTAGCGCAGAGTACACTCAGCTTCATCGACACTCTTCAATAGGCTTCTCCGTCCTTCCATTCTCAACAACTACATTACTTATCGCTACCAGTCCTGTGGTATTCTTGTTTCTATAATTATGGAATCTCTCTTTTAATCCTCAAAATTTTGAATTATATTATATTGCCTCTGTATTTCTGCAGAAACTGAATCAGTTGGTGATCCTTCAAAACAAGGAAAACCAAAATAAGATAACAGTGCATGATAAGATAATGAGACAGATGGCTCATGTTGACATCAATTCTGAAGTTGGAATTTGCATTCCGCTTGCCTGTATGCATATTGGGACCATCATCAACAACATTGAGGTCAACCCAGCTCAAGGTAGCAAGCTAGTTCGAGCTGCAGGGCATCAGCCAAGATTTTGAAAAAGAACCCACTTCAAGGCTATCTTCTGGAAATGAGAAACTCATTGACACTAGATGTTGAGCCACCGTTATTTCAGTGCTTAACCCCAGCCATGGAGCTAAGAAGCTTAGGGAGGCTGGCCAGAGAAGTTGGTTGGGTCAGAAATTAGCTGTCTGATAATATTGTCCTTTTGTGCTATTTAGGCCTTTTAAATATTGTTGTATTGTTTGTTATATCTTTGAGGTTAGTTTTAGACCAATTTTTAACTGATCTATAATGAAATTGAAGTTTAATTTTTGATTGAACTTTTACTAGTTTCACTCCTGTCATTTCAATTTATCATTGATTTAAGATGTTGAATTCTGTGCTTGGAATTTGTAAATGGGAAAGAGAGATAATATGGGATAGAATATAGATTTTGTGTTTTGGTTTCTCATGTTTAGAGACATTCTGTTCTTTTTCATTTGTTCAATTTGGTTAACGCATGTGTGTTTATATATTTTTATTTTGCCTTGATTCTGTTTCTTGGGTGGTTTATACAGATTCTTCTTTTATACTTCTTATGCCACACACACATGCCACACAAAAGATCAAGCCTTTTAAGTAATCAAAATTTTGATTTGGAAGTGTGTAAAAGTTCTTTAAATACAAAAACGATTTTGAGTATGCTGTATCATCTGATTGAAATACATGAAAGCGCTCTTGGCTACAAAAAGTACACTTGGGATTATTTATAGTCTTCAACGGCATTTTTGTTTCCCTTTTTCCTCATGGTTTGTATTTTCAGTTGTTCTTTAAGAAAACATTAAAGGTTCTCTTTATAGATTTCTGAAAGTAATTCCAGCATAAGATTTTTCAGAAGCACTTTAGATGTCAGGCATTTAGAAAATTTGGTTCCAGTGCTCACATAATATACATAGAAAATTGAATTTATTTATTCATGAGCATGTACTAGTGCCTAGTGGCATCCACTTAACTTGTATTATTCAGATGTATTATACAATACAATATTAGCCTGACTGTAGCATCGAGGAGAATGGGGTGGTTTGGTCTGAATTCTGATCTGTGAATAAATATAACAGCTGCTTGAAACAGCTCATGTGACTCCACTACTTTTTACTTGTTCTATAGTCTATACCTACCTCCATTGTCGGCAGCTTACACAAGGCCGTTCAGCCTTTTGAAAAGCTTCATGATATTCCATAATTCACATGCATTGCTACAGTTACAGAATACCTAATTGGCGCATATTTAATTACTATGTAGAGCAGTTTTTATTGGCACAAATTATCGAGCCACGTTTGTGAGACCCTTAGACCTCAGCCTTTGTTATGATTATAAGCAATTAGGCTCTCGGTAGACCCTTGAGATTTTATGATCAATGTATTGGAAATTTAAAATTGGGGTTTATAAGAATCAGTTTTGTAATATTATAATTTTTAAAATAATTATTGTTACTATATTATAGAAATAACTATTGTGAAAGGAATTAATTAAACAATTGATAAATTCTATTTTTTACAGTACTGTAAATTTTGAAGACAGTAAAATATATTTGGTAAATTTCATTCGAAAAACACTATAAAATGCAAAAGGCTTAACTAGACATAAATTTAAAAAATTTATTCACACGTGTAGTTATAAACATGTGTATATAATAATATTATATGTATATAAATAATAATTGATAACTAAAGTAATATTTTTATTTTATTGATTGTATTTTTTTGTTATTCAGTATAATTGAAAGTTGTATATTAATAATCTCTTAAAATAAAATGATTTTATTTTCTAATTGATTAAAGATAATTTTATATTTTTATAATATATATCAAGGTAAATATTGAATTATATTAATTATAAAATTAATTCTCAAAATCAAATTAAAAAGAAAACTAAAATTAAATTATTGTTTTTTCAAAATCATTTTTTAACTTCTCATAAGTAATCTCAAATGAGCCATAAGTGATTTATGATTTTGTAAAAAACTTAATTGTTTGGACTTTTATAAAATGGCCACTCATAACAAATTTATTTTTCCGAATAAGATTTTTTGTGCTAATGCATAACTTGGAGTAATACTAGATATTAATAATTTTATTCTAACATTTTATTCAGATGATGTAACAAGCGATGTGCAATGATTGATGGTAATTTCTTACATTTTTCAACTTTGAAATTAACCAACTACATCACCTCACCATTTTTAGAATGACGCATTATTTTATAAAAATTATATATATATACGATGTTAACATCATCTGCATTACTTATCTTTTCTTTAAATAGTAAGTCAGATTTACTCATCCTATTTCTACCTAAAATCTACCTAAAACCCGTGCATTATTGTAAAGCAAACCCAAAGATTGCGGCGCTTTTTTCTTGGTAAGAAATCAAGAATTAGGTCAAGTACTGTGCGTGCACAATTAATTCTAAAATAAGACGACCAAAATCATAATTAATACAAAGAGGATAGGGGCTAAAACCTCAATCTAGTCGGCATTAGAATATACTTTCAAAATTCATTGACTAGATATTCTTTGCAAGTTGTAGCGTGGGCGCCTGGGACAGCTAAGATTAGCAAATGATATGGACCACATGGATCCGTACATTTGTGACCTGTGAGATGTGTTAAAATTAAATAGAGCGACTACTCTTCATTGAATGATCATCAGATCCAATGACTATCCTTTGATGGGATTAATTTAAACCAATTATTGGGGGATTGGAGTCCACTTGACTTTGTCAAAATTGGGCTCCACTATATACCCTGTTAACGACCACCTGTCCTTATTGCTACCAAAAAGTAAGGTCACTATGAACACAAGTGAAAGTGACCTCAATTTGTAGGGTGTCGTGAACTTTGGATTATTATGGGCACAAGAGACAAGCGCAATATTTCTCATTTATCAATGGAAAATATTTAAGTAATTAACCTAATATTAATAAATTCTTCAAAATTAAAGTTTGAAGCTTCATTTTGCGAATATTCAATGGTTAAGATTTAAGCTAATTGATTAACCTAATATTAATCCAATTAAACTTTTTATGTAATCCAAGTCAATAATATATCGATAAACCTAAATTAATCTAGTTTGACATATTATTCCAACTTAAAATGTCGAATTTATCATTTTTCAATTAATTTGAATTAAAGTTATATGAAATATAAACTTATTAGAGACATATATTTTTATATTGAGATATCGAACTACTTCTTAGTCATTCTTTAACAACATTAACAAACATTTTGGTAAATTTGACCGTCCAATCAATCCGGTTGATTTTTTGTTATTAAAACTCCAAGGAACATCCATCATAATTATTAAAAACCCATTAAAAGAATGAAAGTATCTATTTAAAAAATTCAAATTGAATTATTTGAAAATGACATTTCAATTAAATTGTGCTGCTAATTAGCTTTCCTAACTTAAAATTTATTTTTCTCAATTAATTTACAACAAAGAATATTAGATATTTTTATTTGAATAATAACATTCAACATCCTTATATTTTATGTTTCTTACATAAAAACATATTTGATCCATTTGCATCAAATTAGTTCCTAAGTTGTATGAAAAAATTACCAAATCAATTAATTTCTCACAAATAAGCATGAATTTAACTAAGCACTAAAGTCATGGAATGTCCTCATGTGGGGGACTCAATAATATTTATTGATATGATAAGATATATATCTCCTCAAATATTAGTAGGAGTAGTCGAGTATAAAAAATATTTTTTTAAATATAAAAGTAGATGTCTCGTTAATAATTAACGAGATTTTTTTATCTATGCTCAATAGAAATTTGAGCATAGATAAGGACCGACTTAAATTAAAATATTGTAACAATTAAAAAAAAAAAGACTGACTTAGACTAACTGACTAAAGGACTATTTTCGCATAAATGGAAAAACTATGCCCTTATTTGAGAAAATATAAAATACTAGGGATGTAAATGTTATTGTGATCCCATGCACAAAAATACCAAAAACTAATAATAACAACCAAAGAAAATCCCAGCCCCCAGGCGTTTTATTTCCTTTTTACCCTCCCATTCGCTCACAAACTGTCGGCATGTCTCGCCTGTCTGTCTCTCATTTGTTTCTACGTATAAATACATTCACACACCACTTGGTATAACGGCTTTTCGCTTAAAATCTGCGCCTAACAAACTCACGAAATCACTCCTCATTTTCCTCTCTCTCCTCCTCTCATTTCCTTTCTAATCCTTCCACCCCCACCTTTCTCTCCTCACCACCACCGCGCAACTCTTCCATGTAAACCACCACGCACGCCGTCGTTTCGACCTCCCACTCATCCGACGTCGTTTTGTTTGAATAAAATAAACTTTAAAAGTAAAATAGAAAAATGGAGAACTTAACGGCGCAGTTAAAGCGAGGGATATCGCGGCAGTTCTCGACGGGATCGTTGCGGCGGAGCTTGACGAGGCAGATGTCCAGGCAGTCGTCGTTCGATCCGAGGAGGAATAACATGAGGTTTAGTTTCGGGAGGCAGTCGTCGTTGGATCCGATACGGCGGAGTCCGGTGCAGGACGAGTTGACGGTGCCGGAAAACCTTGACTCGACGATGCAGTTGTTGTTTATGGCCTGTAGGGGGGACGTCAAGGGAGTTGAGGATTTGCTTAACGAAGGTATTGATGTTAACAGCATTGATCTTGATGGACGGACGGCGTTGCATATCGCTGCTTGTGAAGGACACGTGGAGGTTGTTAAGTTGTTGCTTAGCAAAAAGGCTAACATCGATGCCCGTGATCGCTGGGGCAGTACGGTACATTTTCCTTTCATTTTTATACTGGTTTTTATTTATTATTGTTGCTCGAGCTGCTTGACTGATTGATACAATTTAAGCGCCTAATTGCCGAGAATCATTTTATTTTGTGAAATATAAACGTGCAGACTAGAGAAAATTTATGTAATGCGGATGTCCCTATACTAAACAAATTTGGACATTGATACCTGTTTTCCACTATAGCCTAATAATATTGTTAGTTTTATCCAATTACATTTTCGTACTGTTGGAACGTTGAATGATAAACTAACAATGACCAAATTTTAAACAAAATCTCTATGCAAATCAGCTAATATCAAAGAGATCAAATTCGAATAATTTTGAAATTTATCAAGAATTTTTTCTAAATTAATATACCTCTCTTATTATGATTTTTTTTTTTTTTTGTTTGAAGGCAATGGGAGCTTAGTGGGTGAATATTTTTTCAGAATAATTGAATGCTTATTTAGCTTTTTAACATTTAATTGGACAGGCAGCTGCGGATGCTAAGTACTACGGAAATTTAGAAGTTTACAACATTTTGAAGGCCCGTGGAGCCAAAGTTCCGGTACAATTTGAACTAATTGGATTTTGAATTGAACTATTTTTTCTGCTTGTGGTTGCAAGTTATTATGTTAATGTTTTGAAGAGTGGTATTTTACATATTTGCTTTCATTTTTAGAAAACCAAGAGGACACCTATGACTGTGGCAAATCCTCGAGAAGTTCCAGAATATGAGCTTAATCCGCTGGAGCTTCAGGTCCGGAAGGCTGATGGCATCGCAAAGGCATGGCCTGTTCCCTTAAATTTTTGTACATTAAGTGATGCTTTGCAATTCGTGTATTGTTTAAGATGTAATGTCTGTGATGATATTCAATCTACTGCACATAAGTATTTTTCCTACCCTCCTATTTAACTTCTTATTTTAGTTGGCAACATCCTTCTTAGAATGCAGTCTGCTACACTTATACTATCTAATATAAGCATACATTCATGTTTCCAAAACATTGGAATTAATAGAAGAGAATGGCAGTTCTTTGTTTAGCCTACTAATGGCCTTTTTCACAAAACTTATTTATCATTAGCATATATATGCATCATGTTGAAACATATTGGATGTACGATGTAGATCATTAACTGGATGGCTAACCTCATGAGCTTGATAATAACTTATTTTTATTTGATTCTTGAGAAGAGTTGCCCAATTCAACCATGTAACTATGTCCAGAATGTAGATACAGCACAATCTCATTCTCGTTGATTAAAAACTATAGATTGTGTGGCCTTTATTTAGGAGTGGAACTACATGCTTAATTTCTTTGTGATCCAGAAGATGTATACTTTAGCTTCCATTCGGCTTCTTGTGAATAACTGCCAAACTTTTGGTCTTTCTAGCATAGTCTACATTTGAGTTCTCTCTTAGTGATTGTCATAGGAATCGTAATGCATGGGCTTCTGGGATTTCTGGGATTGTATCAAAAAGCAGTTCTAAGTATCAATGAAAAATCTTTGATCAAATTGGTAGGTTGTTGATGGATTTCTTTCCAATACTTCTTTGCAGGGATCGTATCAAGTTGCTAAATGGAACGGTACAAAGGTTTCTGTAAAGATACTTGATAAAGAAAGCCACAAAGACCCAGAACGCATGTAAGCCTCTATATTTTAGCTGCAAAGCTTGCATCTTTCTGTTAAAGAGAAACCTATAAGAAAAACAAAGACTTTTAGGAACTGATTTTCAGAAATTTCTCAAAATACTCAAATGTGTTCGCTTGTTATTGCAAACTTACAGTAGATAGTGAAACTCTGTAGATTTACTATATCATGATCTTCTAGATATTTTCAATTCATTCTAAGAATGTATTTGCGACCTTACACTGTATCCTAATTTCTTATTTTTTCAAACAGAAATGCTTTCACACATGAGCTAACTATAGTAGAAAAAGCCCGGCATCCTAATGTGGTTCAGTTTGTTGGAGCTGTCACCCAGAAAATACCAATGATGATTGTTTTAGAATATCATGCAAAAGTAAGCATGTCTATCTCTTACTCTCTCTCACTCTCTCTTTCCATGAACAGATGCACACATCTGGAGGCAGACCTAAATAATATTATTATTTCTATTAGTTCACTCTTACTTGAGAAGAATGACTACACTGATTTGATAGTATTTGTTTCACTCGCAAATTGCAACTTTAACATTTGTTACATTGATGGTGATCTTTCAGGGTGACTTGGCAAGCTATCTTCAAAAGAAAGGTCGTCTTTCTCCATCAAAAGCTCTAAGATTTGCTCTTGACATTGCTAGGTAATTGGAATTTTCCAATACTTATATCTACTGATACTGTGTATATTATGAATTTGAACAAGATATTCAACTCTCCTTTTCTAACACTTTTAAAGTATTCTTTGATTTACTAATCGTTCTTCTTGTCAACTTGCTTTTATATTGTTTCTCGCTGTGCATTCAGGTGTTTATAATGCTACTGAATTCCCTTATAATAATGAAATCTTGTTCAATTTCTGGTTGTCAGGGGTATGAATTATCTTCATGAATGTAAACCAGATCCAATCATCCATTGTGATTTAAAGCCAAAGTAAGAAAAAAAATGCAGAGGTTATTCTGATATGTGTTGAAATTTCATATTGAAATTTTATCTGTACTCCTGGAGATCTGCTGTTCTTTAATATTTGAAATTTTTGTAAGGTGCCAGAAATATTTTGCTGGATAGTGGAGGCCAGTTGAAGATATCTGGATTTGGCTTGCTGAGACTGCAATATATTTCACCAGAAAAAGCAAAAATAGTGTATCCAGTATCTCACATAGACCCTGCAAGTAAGCTTCTTACTATGCCCGACCTGTGGCTTAATTTGTAGTCTCATATATTCATATATATGCCACGATTGATGCAAGTAATGGGTGCAATCTAAACTGAAATTCTCCTTTATAGGAAATTGTAGTGAAGCTCCAGTCTATGTAGAACGAACACTTTTATTCATGAAATTATTATGTATTAATTATCTATACTTTGGCCAAAAGAGACATTAAAACAAATACTACAGAAACCTTGACTTGAGTTCAATTGATGATCGTGCTTTTTCTGATTGTAGATTTGTACATGGCACCTGAGATTTATAAAAATGAAGAATTTGATAGAAGTGTGGATGCCTATTCTTTCGGTCTCATTCTCTATGAGGTATTTTCGTACCGGCCAAATCCATAAACATATTATCATGACTCCACATAGTCAATTCAAATGGTTTCAAAACATAGGGGCAATTTAAAATTTAATTGCTTACCAATTTTGCACTTGTCAGAATAACTTGAACGTTCGGAACACATACTCCCTTTCACATGATGCATGTGATATTCTGCAATATTGTTTATTTTATTTTTCCAAAAAAGTAGATTATTGCTAAAATGAATGCAAGAATGAAACTCTGATGCATCTGCTGCAATTCCACTTCTCCTTGTTCATCAGTTTTGGAGCAGTTTGTATCTTATTTATTTATTTCTCTGCACATTCTATTACGTTGTCCATAGAAGGGACTAATGTTTTAACAACTCATTTCTCTGTTTCTTTCTGCATGGCTCAGATGATTGAGGGAGTACAGCCCTTCCATCCCAAGCCCCCTGAAGAGGTGGTAAATTTGATGTGTTGTGAAGGAAAGAGACCGCCATTGAAAATCAAGGCCCGAAGTTATCCTCCAGATTTAAAAGAGTAAGTACTCTAATTTTGTGAAAAACATGATTTTCTGAATTCCAAAACCGCTACTTTTGTAAGGTCGCAGATAGCTCTGAATCAGTGTTTACGTTTACTTTGCTAATCTGAAATAAAGATTGCAAGGTCACTTAATTGAAGAATGCTAGTTTTTAAAACGCCTTATCTTCCAAGACACCCAAGCATTGTGAAAATGTTTTTTTGCCTAAGACTGGTTGATTTATATGCAGGTTGATTGAGGAATGTTGGGATCCAAAACCTGTTAGTAGGCCAAATTTTAACGAGATCATTACACGGTTGGATAGAATAGTTTGTAATTGCTCAAAACAGGGTTGGTGGAAAGATACTTTCAAGCTTCCATGGTATGCTTCTGTCACCAAATCTTTGCAGTTTTCTGTTGTATGTTACTTAAATTGAATAATGACACACGCCTTGCATGTAGAGATATCGGACAGCTAGGTGTTTTGCTCATTTGCTTTCTAATGGGCATACATATTCAAAATTTGGACAAGTTAGAATCAAGTATAATATACCTTAAGGGTTAAAGGACCGCAGAATATAATTATAGGAAGAGCTGGAAACTGAAGAACAACTGGGTTAAATGGCAGACCATAACGTTATCGCTTAAAATCTTGATGATCTATCTTGATTCAGTGGGACTTAAAACCATGCTAACCTGTTATTTGAATTTTCTTCTTTTTGTTTGCATTTCTAATGAAAATTTGGATGTGCAGGAAATAGCAGGAGTTCCTCCAAAAAGTTGGGAAGATTTACGACTGGAGGATGTTCAGTCTCTGAGATTTTATAGTTGCATTTTCTACCTTTTGAGTTTCTTAAACATGCCCGTAAAAGAAAGAAAAGAGAAAGATGTTCTCCCCTATTCTTCTCTGTTCTTTAATGGGGCTGGAACTGTTTCTTGTTATGTATAATGTGTGGAAGTGTTTTGTATTTGTAGGGTCAATTAAGTTACACGCAGAGGTAAACGTTTAATGTAATTTATTATCATGTTTTGGATTCTGTTCTCGACTGAATAGAGAAAAATTAATTATTCGAACTATATAACTCTAATTTATATGAACACACGTCGGACTTAAATACTGAAATTATGGACCGACTTTGTTTATGGGTTTTAATCTCTTGATTAATTTTTATTATTATTGAATTCTTATCACGTTAAAAGATTAAAATATTTATTAAAAATATTAAAATATCAATGTTTGCCTAATATTTTGTGCAATATATAATTTATAATATAATTCAACATATGATCATGAAATATATGATAGTATTATATAATATATGATATTATAATGTAGTGCAATATAAGATAATTTTGTGTAATATATAACAATATAGTATAGTACAAGATATAATTATGAAATATATAATAATATTGTGTAATATATGATAGTATAATGTAATATATGATTTCGTTGTGTACGATGAGTTAGAGTTTTTAAAATTAAAAGTGAATAAGACTAGAGTTTTTAAAATTAAAAGTGAATAAGACTAGAGTTTTTAAAATTAAAAGTGAATAAGACGAGAAAATTTATAAGATTTTTTTTTCATATTTTCTTATAATAAAAAATATTATAGATATTTAATTAATTTTAAAATTTAAATTTTATTATAAAATTTAAATCTCATAATTGAACTCTTCTTATGATGTTCTTAAAAAGATTTCTCACTCACCCAAATATGATACTCAATATCAAGCCACTATAAGCCAATACTTAACAACAAATATTTATAATAAATTTTATTTTTTATAATTAAAAAAATGATTTCACACGCTAAGATATAATCTTAAAACATTTAATCCCTTCATGCATTTGTAAATGCAATGCTCTTTAAAACCATGAATAAAAAATCCTTCCACTAAAGAATAATTATAGACTAAGGGTTATGTTGATTGTTACCTGTACACGTGGAAGATGAATGAGTACATGACTCACGACTGATGGTGTAATCAAACTTATTGATCAATTTACACCGTCTCTAAGTTTCTTTTGGCGTTCTGATATTGTTGAATTTCTCCAAACTTATATTACACTTATGTTGTTAAATATTTTAAAATTTTCGTGAAAACATCCAAGCTTATTTGTTGCATTGTCAAATTTAGTCGTATAACAAAATAAAATAAAATAAATTGAATCAACAATTTAAGAAACGCAACAATGAAATTGAAGATATTGCAACAAATAAGCTTGGATGTTTTCACGAAAATTTTAAAATATTTAACAACATAAGTGTAATATAAGTTTGGAGAAATTCAACAATATCAGAACGCCAAAAGAAACTTAGAGACTGTGTAAATTGATCAATAGGTTTGATTACACCATCAGTCGTGAGTCATGTACTCGTTCATCTTCCACGTGTACAGTAAAAGAAATGCTGTGCGTTGTAATATCTTTCTTTGTTACTCAAGAGTCAAGAAGTCAACATTCAGAATCGAGTATTACTCCTCCAATATACGGACAAGCGGCAATTTATAAGCCAATAATTATTAATCTCCCACAGACCAATAAAAAAAAAATTCAATCCAACGATTCAAATTAAGTGCCATGATACACCCGCATCACACCCTAAGCTAATCTCTTCTCAGACCTCTCTTAAACCCTCCCTCCTCCGTCACGACTTGTCCTTCACGTTCAGTATAAAAAATAATAAACATTTATAGCAAATTAAAATAAAAATAATAACCATTAAAAGAGCATGTATCTGTATTACTGTAAGATCAAACTTTTCTCTCTTCTTCTTCATCAAAGCAATTAAATTTCTCTGACCTTGTTACACATATTTCCTTTTTATTTTCATTTTTCCAATATTATTGCTTAACTACAGTTGTTTCTGAATTAAATCGCCTAAACATGCTAATATTTGATTGAATATCTAGTAATGGCTATCTTTCATATTGTGGTGTCCTTACTTCCGTCAGCTGCTGTTTGGTTGCTGGTAATTTGTTTTGGAAAAGAAAAATAGATAGTATTATGACGACAATTAGGATTGTTAAAAAACCTAATTTTATTTATTCTTTAAGTAACGAACTTTAATAATAATGTTTATTTGGTTGTTTGTTTCATTTAGCGGATTTTCAGTAATGTTATCAAAGTTAGGGTTAGCCAGTTAAGTAACTTGGTTTATTCTTTTAGTACTCAGTAAGTGATGACATATGATGTGATTAAGCTCCGTAACGATTCTCCTTACAAGTCAATCATAAGTTGAACTTGAGCAGCTTTGAGTTGTTTTATAGTGCTAGCTATTGTGTTATTAAATATGATGTCATAGAAGTTTGGATTATTTTGGTACTGTCTTTTGTACATGATATGGAGTTTTTGTAGTGAATAAGCTTCTTTGATTTCTCTGCAGTGGCTGCTTGTGAGTATCGTTTTTGCCCATTTGATTGAGTGGCTTTTTGAGAAATGTGTGTGCGCTTCTCTTCGTAAAGAGAGAAACAATATCTGATAATGGCTTCTAGAGCTATTTGGAGAAGGAAGAGATTAATTTCTGATCACCTGAGCTCCTCTGCTCGGGTGAGTCAAATCTTCCAATGTTTAGGGCATACTGGTAGGAATGTTGATTCATGTGCCTATAGCACCTCCCCAAACCATTCCACTATAGACTTCAATCAGACAAAGGAAACGAATGCTATTTCAGTGAGAAAAAGGGAGTTGCTGGGTTTCTTTGTATTAAGACATGTTGGATATAATTATAATGGAGTCACAGTTCTTGGTCTTCGGAATGGAAGATTCAAATTCACCTCTCCAATGGGATTGAGGCTGATGTCAAGCTTAGTTCGAAATGCTTCCACAGCTACTGCTAAACAGCCAGAAATAGGCAGCGATGATGAGGAAAATGAGGAGCTGGCCGGCAAAAAGATGAAGGAGGCATCCCCAGAAGAGTGTGATCAAGCTGTTGTAGGTTTGAGTAGTGCAAAAGCCAAAGCCAAAGCTAAAAAGCTGCAGGAATCACAAAAGATTGCTAAATCCGTTTTACAAAGAACATGGGCCTTGTTTCTGGGGATTGGTCCTGCTTTCAGAGCAGTTGCTTCTATGAGCAGGTTGAACTCTCTTGAATATTCTATTTTATTTACTTCTGAACTGATTAAATTAATTTGACGTGGTTTTGAAGATAAATCGCTTGTTTGGATTTTTATTTCTTCCTGCAGGGAAGATTGGGCCAGGAAACTTGTCCATTGGAAACATGAATTTGTGTCCACATTGCAACATTATTGGTTGGGTTCTAAGTTACTATGGGCTGATGTGAGAATCAGTTCAAGATTGCTGTTAAAACTAGCTGATGGGAAGAGTCTCTCTAGAAGGGAAAGGCAACAGCTTACTCGAACCACAGCAGATATTTTTAGGCTAGTTCCTTTTGCAGTTTTTATCATAGTTCCATTCATGGAATTTCTTTTGCCAGTGTTCCTGAAGTTGTTTCCTAACATGTTGCCTTCAACCTTCCAAGACAAGATGAAAGAGCAGGTACAAGAAGTGCTATCTATTTCCTTTACTATGTAAAATGTTCATTAATGGGTTTCCTGATGAATAAATGAATGTGATATTGACGTGGTATTTCTGTATTGCACATATGCATGCAAAAAATATCAGGATGGTATTTTGATCTTAGTTTCTTGGATCTCTTATACAGGAAAGTGTTAATCCAACCTTGACACTTTAAGCTCTGGGAACTGACCTCTTCAGAGGTTGGCACATTGCATCAAATTTTTGTAAGAAAGAAAAAATTTGTTGACTTTCAAAGATTATTACCTCATTAGTAAAATTTTCCTTGCCATCTTTGATTAATAGTTGTAATGACGGGAAATAGTAATAAAAACATTTGGAGTAGACTTCATATTTTAGGTCAATAATGTATCATAAGACACTAACAAACTGGCTATGCTCTTGCAGATCAAGTGCAGTCCTGAAAAAATAATTATATTTGTTTTTATCAATTTCTTAGTCATATTGGTTGGTTTGCTATTGCAAAGTTTAGTAGGGTGTTTTACATATACTACAGTTTCTTATATATATCTATTAAAAAAAGAAAAAGGTGAAAGTTGTGGATGAGTACTTTTATACTTTTTATCACTATGTTATAGGAAGAGTGGAAGAATGGTATGATTTTTTTCTTGCTGATTGAGTATGTCTTTTTCTCTTACAGCTGCATGAATGTCTCCTGCTGCATGTGTTTGCTATTACACTGCTAGTTTTCCCATTTTATTTACAGAATATTCACAGTGAAAAAAACCCGAGGTGACTAATAACAGCATATGCAGTGAATATGAATCCCTAGAAACTGGTCTCTCTTTCTCTCTCCTGTTCTTTTCTTTTCAACCTTAATTGCTTTATGTATAGGAAGCTCTGAAAAGGAAGTTACAAGCTCGAATAGAATATGCCAAGTTTCTTCAGGACACAGTCAAAGAAATGGCAAAGGAAGTTCAAAATTCGCGGAGTGGGGAAACTAAGAAAACTGCAAAAGATCTTGATGAATTTCTGAACAAGGAAAGTATTTGATTACCATGATAAATCTTTTTTTTTTTTTTTCGTAATTTGATTTTATGTATATTAGAGACTTGGACTATCTTGTATCATGCAGGTTAGAAGGGGTTCTGGTGTTTCAAATGAGGAGATTTTGGCCTTTGCCAAATTATTCAATGATGAACTTACTCTGGATAATATCAACAGGTTGCCTACCATTACTGTTGTTTTGGTATTTGAATTGAATACATTTTTACTTTAAATCCAAAATATTATATGTCCTTGCTGGTTTTCAACGCATGACAACTTTTTTACGTCTCTCTCTGTTCTCAGGCCTAGATTAGTGAATATGTGCAAATATATGGGAATCAGTCCATTTGGAACAGATTCATATTTGCGTTATATGCTCCGGAAAAGACTGCAATGGTGAGATACATCTTTTATCCAGTCTGAGCAATTGAACAGTTTTCTGGTGTCCTGTAGTTTATTAACCAAAGACTTGATAACATGGTGTGGTATGAGCTGGAATCTTTCCATACTTTATAGGAGATGTTAGGTAATTAATGATTTATTTACTGTGTTTGTTTGTGTTATTTATATTTCTACTTTGTGTTTATAGGATTAAGAATGATGATAAGTTGATTCAAGCGGAGGGCGTGGAGTCTCTCTCAGAAGCTGAACTTCGTGAAGATTGTAGGGAAAGAGGCATGCTTGGATTGCTCTCTGTGGAAGAAATGCGCCAACAGGTTTTTGGCATCAACCTCTTGCATAGTTCTGTTTTTGATGTGTCATTAAGCATGCATACAGGGGTTTTGTTTTCTTTGAGGCTGTATGGACATTTGGTTTATTTTTCATTCACCATATTGTATTTCCTAGTTTATTTTTGTTGAGAAACCATTAACGCTAAAAGATTAAAGCTTAAGTTGATAAGAGGTAACAAGCAAGAGTATTTAAAAGGTAACATAATTGGGACATGAATCTAAGCATTTGGGGATGCGCTCACGGATTGAATCAAGAGTCCAACTTGATCTTGTAATAATTTAATTAATTGAATGAAAGATAAAAAACACAAGATTTATTGGTCCAATAAGCTTCATTGTTGTGTAATTATTTATCCCAGAAGCTTTAGCTAATAAGAGGGAGCCCAGTAGCAGTATTTGAACCCAGCAATCCTAATTCTAAGTTTATATTGCTCTTTATGTAAAATAAGTTTGTACTCGTAAATTCAGAATGTTTTTTCTTGTCATTTGTTAGTTTTTTAATTTTGAAATATGTCATGCACACATGAATCACAGTTCGTATTCTGTTCTTTGAAGCAACATACTTGTAATATGAATGTGTATGCATTTAAGATCCTGAGTATTAGAATTTCACTTTTTGTTACAGTGAAACTCTTACTAATGTGGTAATTCAAATATAAATTTGGTGTGTTAATTTGTTATGATTGTTAACTTGTTTGCAGCTTCGTGATTGGCTGGATTTGTCTCTTAACCATTCTGTGCCATCTTCCCTCTTGATACTTTCAAGGTGATTTAAAACTCCCTGGTTTTCATTCTTCCTTTCTGCCTCCCCTCCTGCATCTGACTGTCGGTTAACAAATGCTTACTGTATTTGAGTTGATTCTTGTCTGGTACAATCTGCAGGGCCTTTACTGTGTCTGGAAAGCTGAGGCCAGAGGAAGCTGTTCAGGCTACACTTTCTTCTCTCCCTGATGAGGTTGTGGATACCGTTGGTGTTACAGCTTTGCCATCTGAAGATTCTGTTTCAGAAAGGAGAAGGAAACTGGAGTACCTTGCAATGCAGGAAGAATTGATCAAGGTGAAAATTAGAGAGTCTTGGTTTATGATTTTGCTGGTTTTTTAAGCTTTATTGAAAAGCATGATGTGCAACGGTACATATGATTGAAGTCTTCAAATCTAAGCTGATCCATGCACGTTTCAGACTTCAGTTTCTGAGGAAAGAGTCTCATAGCATCTTGATAAACCAAATTTTCTTTTGAATAATTTCAATTTAATACGTTGCAGGAGGAGGAAGAGAAAGAAGAAAAAGAGCTGGCCAGGATGAAGGAATCTAGAGCTACTGAAGAGGATGTGGCATTGAAAGAGATGACCATACCAACAGCAAGGGAAGCACAAGAGCAAGCACGAGCAAGAGCATTGGAAAAGCAGGAACATCTCTGTAAACTCAGTCAAGCATTGGCTGTTTTAGCTTCAGCATCTGTAGGACTTTATAAAACCTCTAATTATCAGGATTTGGCTGATTGTTATCCTTTTCTTTTTCACCTTTAAATACTGCTGTTTCAAGTGTGATCATCTGCAAAGTTTTTTGATTTTAGCTTCTCTAATCTCGCAGTCAGTGAGTAGCGAGCGTGAAGAGTTCCTGAGGCTTGTCAATAAGGAGGTATATGCAAACCTAGGATATAACTGGGATGCAGAGGCTTTTAGATTTACTGGTGTTAAAGATTTGCTTGTGCATAATGTCTACTGATATTTTTGTCAATCTGCGTTGGGCCGTTTGCTGTCAACAAATTGTTTCGAATGGCAGAAATTTGTTATCTGTTCTTTGTTTTAAATTGAAGCACTATCTGTAGCTAAAACTTGAGGAGATCTTTTTGCTAATAGCAGAGAATCATTAAAGAGTGTCATAACTTTTGCCTTTAAGTCTTGTATCCCTTGGATTCCTTATTTACTTTATGTGATTTTATTGCCTTGATGATTTCCAGATAGAACTCTACAATAGCATGGTAGAAAAAGAGGGTACTGCTGGTGAGAAAGATGCCATAAAGGCATATATGGCAGCTCGAGAGGAAAGTGATCATCCTTCTGAAGTGGCTGAAGGGGATGAGGTTTCTTCAGCACTTGTAGAAAAGGTAAGCTCATCAGTTACTTTATTTTTAGTTATGTCAACTTCAGATGTTAATTGCTCTTCTGAATGTTTGAAGATGCTTCAGGTTGATAAAATGCTTCAAAATCTTGAGAAGGAAATTGACGATGTGGATGCTATAATTGGTGATCGTTGGAAATTACTTGACAGGTGAATCATTATTTTTTGGATGATGCTTCTCTTTCTGTTTAGCTATTTTGTCATGCTGTGCGGTAGTGATAGTTTTTCAGTTCATAGAATAGTTGATCTTGCCTGTAATAACTGATGTTCAGATATCAAAGTGGTGCATGTGCCAGATTTATAGTTTCTACGGTATAAAGTTTAATATGAAGTAAGAAATGTGAGGCATGCTGTTAAGGTAATTAGATAAGCTTTCTATGGTATCTTGGTGATAGTTCAATCTTGTCAGTTACGGAACGAGGTTGAAAGAATCATCTTTTGGATGGTAAATGTTCCTTGAATGTTTCCCATAAAATAAAAGGTGGTTAATATGTGCCGTGAAAAAGGTAAGTGCTATGAGTTAATTTGAATTAGAGATTGGGAAGACAATTACAATGAGAAGCATAGGATATGAACTGAGATCAGTCGAAGGCTTAGATAAGGAATAGGCCTCCATGTGGATTCTTTGTCAAATGTCAACTTCTCTGGAGTTAGCAGCCTTCTATGTTTTAGATACTATTTAATTGACATAAGTTCAGATTTTGCTTGTTCTGATTTAGCCTCCTCTATGTATGCTTTCTGTATTTATTATTTTTACAACAATTAGATACTTTTACAAATGATTTGATTAGTTTCAATCTTCTGGTTTCAATGTTTGGCTTTCATTTCATGTAGTTAAATATATCAACTTTGCTATATCCACAGGGACCATGACGGGAAAGTTACCCCTGAAGAGGTGGCTAGTGCTGCTTTGTATCTGAAGGATACATTAGGAAAGCAGGGTGTCCAAGAACTCATCAGCAACCTTTCAAAAGATATAGGTGAGCTGATGAATTATGTTTGTTTTTTTGGCTCGGTTACGGATATAGATGTATTTTATTTTATGTTAATGGATTATCTTCTATTCTCTTCAAAAGATTTGACAACGGATGAAAGTTGCTTCTTATAATAATTCCCTGCAAACTGGGAAAAAGAGATAATTGGGTTGAATGTGAGTGCATGTTATCAGTCTGGAGCGTGTGACATTTCCATTTGAACTTGAAAATATAATCAAGGCCCAAACTGTGTCAAATATAATTTTCTTTGGCTGAAATCATGTAAATTTTCAGTCATTTTAAATAATGAATTTCTTGTTTGCGTTCCATCATGTCGTTTTTGCTTATGCATCAAGCATTAAATTAGTTCAGAAATATGACTATGATTTAAATTAACAGATGGGAAGATTCTTGTTGAAGACATTGTCAGATTGGGCAGCCGGACCGAACATACCACTTCAGCCAAAGAGAGTAAAAAATGTAAGAGGTTAAATGCCTGATTGACTTCGATTTACCTCAATAACTTCATTGTACTATGCTTAGTTAGTTGCTTAGGTTACTGACCATATAGCTGCTATTTTGAGGTGGCCAGGGGTCTCTAGAAATTGTTGAGCAATTTGCTAATGATTCAAGTGCCGAGTATGACTTTTATACACGTTGGTTTTTTCCGATTGTACCATACATAGGTGATCTATTTCAAGGTCATATATATAGAAGTATTCCTTTCCCTGGGAAGGAATGAATTAGTTAGTTCTGTATAAAGTAATGCTGACTGACTAGAACATAAATGTGCACAGAAAACAACTTTGAAGCCTTCTTGCTGGGCTTTCCTGTTATATTTTTGTATTTTGAGTTCGAAAAGTAGCGACCTATGTTACACTTTTGCCTTCGAAACTACTGGTGTGGTTTTGAGCTCGAGCTTGGGTTTCCACAAGTTTTGAAGGAATTTTTTGAGAAGCTTTCTATATAGGACAGTAAACGAATCTTGATGAAATTCAGACCATCTGGTTGAGATTAAAAAAACGAATGGGTCTCGTAGGATTCTCAAGAAATTTTTTCTTTCGATTTCTTCAGGATGCATATACTTATTCATTTGACCGTGAATAACAGGTACATACAAGAACAATATTACATAGATATAATGCTAAATTTATTTTATAAAGAAGATGACACCTTAAGATTAATTTTTGAGTCCATCAGTAAACAGAGAAGCGAAAACCTCCATTTGTTGCTTCTCCAAAACAACGCCAACCTCAACTCCACCACCGCCATCTTTACTCTCCGCCAATGAGACGGCGCCTGTCCTGTCTATAGACACGATCTCCACCTTCTTCGGCCTCCCCCATCCGAAATCGGACCCGTAAACATCAAAACGGGGCGAACCGGCAACCGACAGCATAAATTCTCCTTGTTTCGCATGTTCTGCTATTTTTGCAATCTTCACATCTGATCCTTCATGAGCGACATTCGCATCTATCCCTTTGATCATATCACATATCATTTCCGCAGCGAAAGCAACACCATTTTCTTGCATTACTTCACTAGCTTCTGTAACCTCACCATGTATCCCAGTACAATTACCGAAGTAATTATCCGGAACCGGAGGATCCAAACGGCCCCTGTAATCCGCAGCGAACCCAACAAAAGCATTTCTATTACCTTGAGCTTTACCCGTTTTGGCTTTAAACATGCAAACAAATATATAGGCTAATGTAAGTACAAAACTCGATAAACGAAGTTGTTTTGGTTTTTTCACATCACTTGTCGTAACAATTTCATTGACCTTATCCCTAAGCTTCTTTATATCTTCACGGCTCAGCTCAAACGTGGCACGTACCAATTTGGTCAAATCCGCGGAGATTGCGAATGGCGAGACCATCAAACTTCGTTTGTCATCAAGCCACTTATTTAACTCCACCATGTCTTGACCTTCCGGATCTTTGATGACACTCCGGTCCAAAAATGGAGTTAGTTCAGATGGCAAACAAGTGGGTTTTTGTTGCAAGTGTTTGCACAAATAAGCCCAAGATTTTACAAATGAAGTAGAGCTTATGCCATCAAGAACTGCATGGTGAGATGTAACACCAATGGAGTAACCTTCATTTGGAAACAGAGTTATTTGGATAGCAATTACCTCAACATTATCTTCGGATATCGACAAATGGGGCACCAGAGGGTGAAGGTCAGCAGCTTTGCGGATTCCATCCCCAGAGAGGAGATTGAAGTCGGCATTGGACTCAGCAACTGTGACTGAAACGCCGTCGTTGTTATCAGGGAAGAAGTAAACGGCTGGTTTCCGGGTACCTTCGGGCCACATGATGTTGCCGGCGAGAGGGAGGTAGTGGAGGAGAGTGAGGGAAAGCGAGTGCTTGAGCTTTGGGAGGATCACAGAGTCGAACAAATCACGAGTTAAGTCAGTGACTTGATAGAAGAAGAGGCGTTCGACGGGAAGAATCTTGAACCAGTAAATGTCCAGGTAGGTGAGAGGAAGAGTCAACGGCGCCGTTTTTGTTGAGCCGGAGTTGGCGAGGGGGGTCACTCTGGTAACCTCATTTACTTTAACAATGGTTCCTGCCATGAATGACTGAATAGCAAAAGCTGAAACGAAACAAGCTAGCTGGTTTGTGAAAATCTTGTACTCTGTTTCTGGCTTCGGTGCATGCATGGATCTTCGGCTATTCAAAAATGTTTATATAGCCTTTTAATATGATTTCTTCGCCTATAATATTTGACCTACAAAACAAGATGCGTGTACGAAGAAATAATGAGCACTACGACCACTTTGAAATTTCGTCGAAGTTTTAGAATAGTGGTTAAATGTTAATCATACAACGTATAAATAATATTATAATATATATTTATTTATTTTAAAAATTATTATGTAAATAATAATTATATTAAATTTAATTATATATACGTATTTATTAGTTATACTACCTCCAATTTTTCTCTAGAATTCCTCAAAATTTAAATATTAGTTGAGGCTTTAATTACATTTTTATCTTTTAAATAATAATAATAATAAACCAGTTGATAAAACCTGATCGGCAGATTGAATATGATTTTCTTGTTTGGGTCAATTAATACAGATCTGATCGAATCTCCCAATCAAAAGAATTGCAGCCAGCCCGTATAAAAATAATAATTTGGTGATTTTAAAATTTTAACTCCCATGTGTGTGTGTGTGTGTGTGTGTGTGAATTGTGAACCCCCAAGTCGTGGAATGTTACAATAATAATATATAATCGGTAAACGTGCATCTTCTAGAAAGTATCTAAGGGGATGTAAGAGAATTATTGCTCAAGGTTTACCTGTTTTCTGACTTCTTATTTTCAAAATTTAAAGGGAGCTGTTAGCCTCAAGACAATCCGTTGTCGTTTTACTTTGAATCGATTCCTTACCTTTTTCTACTTTATCTGTAAGGGTCATATGATCAACTAGGCTATATCCGCGGATATGTAGCTCAAATGACTTGGAAGCTTGAGATTTAGGTGAAATTAAGAGTATTGTATTCAAAACAGATGAAATTTACTAAGATTACAAGATCATTTGTAGGGATGGCAATAGGCCGGGTCAAGACAGGTCCGAGCCCGACACTACAAACATAGATCCGAGCTTTACAAAAATCTGAATGTTCAGAATTAAGGTTGGAGCTAGCCTGACCCTAATAGGGTCAGGGCCGAGCTTGGGCTTTGTTTGGGCCCGACATTTTTTTTTAATATTTAAATAATTTCAATTTAAAATATCGTAATATATTAATATTTAAAAACTTTAAAACCTTATTAAAATAACATAAACATAAAAATTATTCTAATCAACATCTTTACCATAAATTATATAAATAATTAAACGTAAACAAAAATTAAATCTAATTCAAATAAAAACACAATTTAATTTAATAATCCAACTAAAGAGTTCATTAGTTTAACAAATAAATAAAAACACATAATTCGATTATACAATTTAAACAAGAAGTTCTTTAATTTAAAAATGACAATTCACAATCCAACATGAAGGAAAAAAAAATTACTCCAATACTTATAGGCGTACGTTTAATTTTTTTTAAAATCGAGTCGGTAGGCTATATAAGGCCGAACCTTACCAATTTAAACGAGTTCGATATGTATAAGTCTGAGTCTAAATTTTAACCATTAAATTCAGACCCAAATCCTAAAAATAAGAATCGGACTAATCAGACCAAAATCAGAACTAGACTTTTTTGCCATCTCTAATCATTTGGTTACTTCATTTCAGCATATTGATTCAAGAACACATTTTCTAGAGCTGTAGATAGGAGCTAGATGAATTAGAAATAAAAGCTGGTCAAGATTAGGATTAAATTATATTAATATGACAGCCGTTGATTCAAGACCACAACACTATTATCACATGCATGTATGCGAAAATTAAGATATCATATCGTCAACGATATTTGAAATTTCAACAATTGAGTTCAAATTATTATGTGTTATTTATTATTAAATAATAAATTTTATAATTGATAAAATTTTACCATTCACTTACTAGATAGTGAATGCTATGGATACAAATTAATACTTAATAATTAAAATTCTTAATTAATATTGTTTTTTAACACTTTTATTATATTTTTTATTCTCTTGTATAAATACATCTTTGGCCCACATTAAGTATGTAAGAGTGAAAGTTTTTTTTTCTTTGTTATTTTTTAATCATATAATATATTAATAGAAATTCATAAATATTCGAATACTTCTTTTTTTCATAAATTGAAGCATGAGTGAGCCCCACACACAAAAAAATTCAATAAAAATTAAATTTGCACTTGAAGAGAGAGGAGTTGATAAAGAGATTCTCCAACATGTGTTGATAATTGTGACATTTTTTTCAAAACAGTTTTTGTTAGTGTCGTCATTGCTCATGTAAAGAAGAAGAAAAAAAGAACAACCCCATCAATGTTCCCATGACCTTTTGTTTTATTTGTTTTGTATTATTTGTCATGACCGCTGGACAAAGGTATACTTATGAGCGTTCATTTTTGGGCACCTTTTTAATTATTTTTAAACGACTATAAAATAGAGGAAAGAGAAAAATACTTAAACCACATTTTAAGGCTTCCATATAAACAACACTTATTAAAAAAAATCCTTAACTAACTAAATGCAGATAATTTATCAATAAGAGAAAATTCAGCGGCACGTTTTCAAGAGAGCAATTTATAGAACTAGGATTTTGTCATGATATGAGCATTTTTGAGTAAATTTTATTTTGGTCATTGATGGAATTGATAATTAAAATGATAAAAATTATTAATTTCTAACGATACAATATCACTAATAAACATGGGATAAAAAATAAAAAATATTTAAAAATTTAAGAGAATATAAATTATCTTAATTCCAATTTACAACCCTCAAAATAGGCATGCAACTTTTACATACCAAAAGATAAAAGCCCAACTAATAACATAACTTGATGAATATGTTTTGCAGTTCAAAATAACTATGAGATTACTTTTATATTTTTAACTATTAACAAGCACATGCACTCATGTATTTTGCCCGAAAAAACTTAAATATGGGAGGAAGGAGTCTTAATCATTAGCATCATGTGCTCATTATAAATTGATATAATTTTTCTAAAATTAAAGACAGCGAAAGTGAGAATGAAATCAAGACATTCTAATTTGTAAGCTTTGATATGAATACATCAATATTTTTATCTGAAGTGCCACCCTCACTAACTGCCTCAATAGCCAAGTCCCTCCATTTCTTAGCATTCGTTCTCATTTCTCTCCCACTTTGGCCCTCCATCACCTCTCTTATGCACCTCTCAATCTCATCTCTTCTCACAATCCCATCTTCATCAACCCTAACCCTAACTCCAACCTTCCAAACATCTTCAACAAACTTGGCGTCGGTTGGCTGATCTGTCCACTGTGGCATCGCCACCATAGGCACCGCCAAGCTCAAAGCTTCAATAGTTGAATTCCACCCAGCATGCGTGAAAAAGCAACCAAGTGCTTTGTTTGCTAGCACTTCTAGCTGAGGGCTCCAGTTCACTACCAAGCCCTTATCGCCAATCTCATCAACAAACCCTTTTGGGAGCTTGTTTGTTTCCTCAGAATCTCTTATCACCCACAAGAAATAGAAAGAACTTTTTTTCAAACCCCACGCAAGTTCTTCCACTTGTTTATGGCCTAAACAAGCCATGCTTCCGAATGATACAAAAACGACAGATCGTTCGGGCATTTTGTTGAGCCAATTCGTGGTGATGGATTTGTCTAATGTGAAGAGATTGAGATCATAATCATTGTCGTTAAGGATTCTATTGTCCAGGTAAAAAGATGGAAGCGTTGGACCAATTGTGAGCATGGGACAAAATTTAGTCATTGAATCCGCCACCTGTAATTGATTGAAAAATTGTCAAAATGTTTTTGGTGTGATCTCGACGTTACTTGCGATTAAAATTTATGTACGAGAGAACAAAATTGAAACGACGTTGCATAAATAAATTAAAAAGAAAAGGCAAGGCAAAATTACAGCGTAGAACTTACTAAAGATTTATAAATCAGAAAAATCGATTGTTGGATTTCATTCCTTCAACAAATTTTTACGCTGAATGGAAGTGTCGTGCATTCTTCCAAATAAAGTCATCTTACAAAAATTAATATAGAAAAGCACTTTAATGCTAGTATTTTTGAAAAATAAAAATACATTTTGAAAAAAACGACAGCATAAAGTTAAAAGTTTTCATTAACTTCAAAACTGAAATTAACTCTTTATTTTTTTCTCAGTTAAGTTATCCTAATTTTCTAAATCTAGTGAAATAAATTACCATAATTATAAAAATAAAGTGAAAAAAATTAATTTAATTATCAACATCATAATTCAAAACTCAACGTCGGCCACTCATTAAGTTAGAAGAGACAAAGAAAAAGGAAAAAAAAAAAAAAGAGAAAATAGTGGCCCCGTAAAATTAACCTACCTCACTTTCCAACTTACAGAAAGTATTAGCAAGCAAAAGATCAGCTTTATCTGCGTTGGAGAATTGATTCAACACCATCTCAAAGTAAGCTGGATATTGGCCTTGAACACCAATGAAAGACGGCATGTCTTGAAGCTCAAGTAACGGCAACCCCGGAATCGAAACCGGCGTCGAAGAAACGGGAAGCTTCAACAATCCATGATAAACAAGATAATATATAAAGTTAACAGCACAATTTTGAGTGAAAAAAGCAGCAGCAAACAAATCGAAACCTTTTGCAACATCAAGAGCCCAATAAAGAAAAGCGTCATAGACTACACAGTCGATAGGGTTTGAAGAGCTTTTGTATTTTGTGATGAGTTCAGGTAAGGTTTTTGAGCCTGCAACTTGCATGTTTTGCAAATAAGCGTGGATGCTTTCTGCTTCCGCGAAGCCGCCATCATCATAGCCGTCTGATATGGTGTCGATTTGAACTGAATCGGAAGGCTGTGATGGCTTTGTGGATTTGTAAATGAAGTTTGTTATGGCTAAAGTGATTTTGAGACCTTTAGAAGCTAATCGTTTGGCAAATTGGAAAGTAGGATTTATGTGACCTTGGCTTGGATATGGAACTATCAAGACATGAGCTCTGTGAATTTTCTCTTCCATTTTCTCTTTACTTTATTTATTTTTCTGTGAAGTAATATATAGAGCGAATTTGCTTACTCTTCGTTCAATCTCTCATTTAGTTATTTTGGATAAGCCCTTTATAGGGGAAGGGGCAAAACATGTCACCTGACTAGCACGTGAGGTATTTGGATAATGTGGCTAAATAAATTATTTTGATTAATTATCTTCTTCAATACTTAAGTATCTGTCGAGCATTGGATGCATGCAAGATCTAAAGTTAATTGTTGTTAAGTGAAGTTTTTCTAAAGTTTATATGACAAAATGGTTAAAACAATTCATTTAGTCAACAATCAAATGGAATATCCACCACGCGCAGTCTTTATTGTTTTCGCTATTTTTAAGAATAATTTACAATATCCTATGAGAAACAAAGTGTGGACGAAAGACGAGTTTTGAACCAAGTGTACTTGCGAAACAAGAATTGAATTTATAAACTTGTAAAAGTTGAATAATAAACTTAATATTTTTTTGTATTTGAATTTTACAATATGTTCTATCCCCTATCAATTAATGGTCATTCTTCATCGTTGTTTTCATAATTTGTTAATTACATACTGTCGGCAAGTGAATTATAAAAGTTGGGAAATATAAAAATCTCACACCCCAACCAGGTATGGTGACCATGACATGATCTACCTTAGCAATTAGCAAAAGATAATAACAAGAAGGTAGTCTTTAAGGTCTAGATTTTGCTTATCTAATTCTCTCTCTTAATAATATAGATTTTAACCACCTTTTAAGAAATCATCTTAGTTGTCTCTATTTTGATTATTAATTTATTGGAAGGAAGGCAAGCTGGTCTCTAACGTTTCTCACTTTTGCTAATTAGGTCCTAACTTTTTTAATTCCCATATGTCTTGTCTTTTATTATTATAAAAGACAAGAACTTCAAGCAAACTTGCACATGATGAATCTGTTCTCCTATTATTTCAGTCCTCTCTCTGTCATGATTTGTATTATGCACCTAGGTATACTTGACGAGTGGGGCTTCAGTTAGGGGCGGCAAAACGAAATCATGAATCGAATTCATGTTGTGTTCTAAACGAATTGGATTAAATTTTGGTGGATTCGATTTTGAACGAATATCTCGTTCATTCAAATTTTGATTTGTTTAAATTCGTTCAATACATGCGATAATCATAATATACATCAATAAAAATTAATAAAAAAAATCAAGCAAAATAAATTACAATAATTTATCATAAGTTTATCATAAATTACAATAATATCATAAGTTTATCATCCTAACAATAATTAAAAATAATTAAAGGTTTAAACATCTTAATTCCAAAATTCTAAACTTCAAATTACAAATTCATTTCAAAAGTTAAGTCTTAACTGCTATGTGTTATTGACATGTTAGATAGTGAATTCCATAATTGGTAAAATTAATATTTTACCATCAAATATTAAATGTCACATTAATTGAGACTCAACTATTGAGATTCCTAGATAGCATTGCTCTTTAATACTTTTATTCTTTTGTATAAATACATCTTTTCACATTGAATATATAAGTGTGAAAGTTTATTTTCTCCTTTAGTATTTTTTAAACACATTATATAAGGAATTATTCTTAGGTGCTTTAAGATTATTCATTTTTCATTCACTCTTGATCATATGTAAGCTTTAATCAATTATGATAATATGCATGCATAAGTAACATACAATAAATAAATAAAAAGTAATGCCCGAGAAATACCAAATACCTTCTAAACTGAAGAACGAGTGAGACACAGCTCTGCCTTTTCATATTTTAAGACAAAAAAAAAAAAAGAAGAAAAAAATGGAAATCAATTTACACGTGACGAGGGAGGAGTTAATAAAGAGATTCTCGGACATCGATTGTTAATTGTGTTGGATTGAAGTAGATAACATTCTGTTTTTAAAAACGTTTTTGTTAGCACCGTTATTGCTCATGTAGAGAAGAAGAAAAACCAAAGAGGAACAACCACATCAATATTTGTTGCGACTAAAAGGCTCTGTATCGATCATAGCCCTTGAGTTACCCCCAAGATCCCCAATTCAGAATAACAAGATGCTATAAGATGAATTAAAGAGCTCTGAACAAGACCAATAACAAATCAAGAAGATGTTGATTGAAAAGCAAGAACAAATAGAAATGAAAAGAATCTGAACAAATCAAAGAAATAGGGAACACATCAATATAACGTGGTTCAGCTAATTCACCATCAGCTTAAATCCACGGAGGAACAAATTGCAGGCCTTTATTGATTGAACTTCAAGATTTACAGAGAATACAAAGCAAATTACATAGAAAATATTCCCCAACAAATGAGTCTCCTATTTTATTTATACTACTCTGTGTAACCTTGAGTTTTTTGCACCAGAATCAGCTTCATTTTCCAGCTGATAACAAACTCAGAAACAAAACCGGAAAGTCACGTGCGAGGCACGCTTTATAACTGCTTTTTAACGACTTGAAACCAGCAGCTCCAAACACGTGCAGATCAGGTGATTCCATTAATCCAAACGATACTATTGCAAGTCGTTTTAATGAGTAACGCTTGAACTCATTGAAACGTAAGCCCCAATGTCGTTTAAATGCTAAATTAATGAACACCCAAAACGCACATATGAATGTCGTTTTTGATGCTTCTTAATTGTTTCACAGGTACGCAACAATTCTCCACCTCGAAACAATTTCTACCTAAACACTTTTCTCCTCAGATTCATACAAATTCAACATCTGCATACTCCAGCTTTGTCCAAGCAGGCCTTGAACTTAGCTGTAGGAACCACTTTTATAAGCATATCAGCAGGGTTGCTGTGCTGTGAGTATGCACTTCCACCATCTTGACAATTCCTTTTAAAACCTCATTCCTGATAAAGTGCAGCTTTATATCTATGTGCTTTGTTTTTTTCATGATGAGCCGGATTCTTGCTTAGATAGATGGCACTTGAACTGAACTGTCACAATGAATGTCAAAAGCTTTCTGAGAAATTCCCAGCTCACTTTTCAAGCCTTTAAGCCATAATGCTTCCTTGACAGATACTGAGGCGAGGCTGCTGTGTACTAAGTCTCTGTTGTTGACAAAGCAACAACATGCTGCAGACTTGCTTTTTAGCTTATCAGACATCCATTCAGCATAAACATGGATCCAGATCTCTAACAAATCTGAATCCATAACCATAAACCACCACCCATTTCACTGCTTTCCAGTGCTCTTTCCCAGGTGAGGCCATATACCTGCTTACAATGCTTAGAGCAGATGATATTCTGGTATGGTCACGACCATTGCATACATTATACACCCAACAGCATTTGCATAAGGTATTTTTTGCATCTCATGACTCTTCATTTTTCTTTAGACAGCACTGATTTGAAAGTTTAAAACGTTAAGCCAAAGATGTCAATACAGGCTTGCAGCTGCTCAAAAAATTGGCTTGATTGTCAATATCAAAACTCAATTTTGGCCACTCATTAAACTAGAAGAGACTACGAGATAAGAAAAACTAGGAGAGGTTACTTGTTCGTAAAATTAACCCAACTCAATTTCCAACTTATAGAAAGTATTGACAAGCAAAAGATCAGCTCTATCTGCGTTGGAGAATTGCTTCAACATCACCTCAACGTTAGCTGGATATTGCCTTTGAACACCAATGAAAGACGGTATGTCTCGAGACTCAAGTAACGGCAACCCCAGAATCGAAACCGGCATAGAAGAAAAGGGAAGTTTCATCAATCCATGATGAACACGATAATATATAAAGTTAACAGCACAATTTTTAGTGAAAAATGCAGCAGCAAACAAACCGAAACCTTGAGCAACATCAAGGGCCCAATAAAGTAAAGCGTCATAGAGTACAAAATCAATAGGGTTTGAAGAGACTTTGCATTTTGTGATGAGTTCAGGAAGGGCTTTTGAGCCTGCAACTTGCATGTTTTGCAAATAAGCTTGCATGCTTTCTGCTTCGGCGAAGCCTCTATCATCGTAGCCGTCGGATATGATGTCGATTTCAACTGAATCGGAGGTCTGCGATGGTTTTGTTGATTTGTAAATGAAGTTTGTTATGGCTAAAGTGATTTTAAGATTTTTAGAAGCTAAGCGTTTGGCAAATTGGAAAGTGGGGTTCATGTGACCTTGGATCGGATATGGAACAATCAAAACATGAGCTATGTGAATTTTCTCTTCCATTTTCCCATAATTTTATTTATTTATTTTTTGTGAAGTGATATAGTTACGTACGTTATTTTATAAAATTTATATTTATAACAATATTAATTCTGTAATTTTAATCATAACATCATAAAATTTTTCATATATATATATATATATAAATTAGTGAATTAATAAAAGAGTGGTAAATTGGTGTTTTAAAATTACAAAAAAATAAATATTTATAAAAATAACGTAAAACTTATAAATTGACATTAAACTTTAATTTAAAAAATAATTTATTTATTTAGTTTATTTAAGGAAAAAAATTACTCATCAATTGAAAAATAAAAATTTGTATTAAAAACAATTGTAATAAGTTTTATTAAATTGGTTTAGTCATAAATTCTATAATCATGCTAGGACATTTATATTTTTTTTTTCATTTTTTATCATAGTATTTTTTTAGTATACAAGTTAATTAAGCAAAACTTAGTTTTCTTGATGTGGATCAAGACAAAACAAAATAAAAAGACATTCTTATATTACTAGACATATATGAAATATCAATACAATTATATTTAATTTTTAGTTTTATACATATTCCATTTAATTTCAAACTTTTCTTATTACTTATACTAAAAGATCATTTGAGGTTACTGTCCAAGAGGTTTTTATGGATGGAAAATCACTTATCTTACAAATAGTTTTGAAAAATATAAAAAAGTTGTCAAAATTTCATTTTGAGAATAAGTTTTATCCTTACAATAATATTACACATCCCAAATTTTTTTTCCCAAATAATTATTCCAAATGATGTAGCATTCATCAATTGGTTAGTAAAATTAAAGTGAATTAATTATATTATATTACCAACTAATTGATGAATGACGCATCAATTAAGATGGTTATTTGAGATAAAAAATTTAGGATGTTTAGCATTGCTTTTATCATTATTATATTGAATTTTTATTTTATATTTGTAAGATTTTATTTTTTCAATAACTCTTACATTTTACTTATTTTACATTTTATTTACAAATATTCTATTTCATTTAAATAATTTATATGTCATTTTACACTTGATATTGATTTACATTTTTTATATTACATTCTGTAAGTTTTTGTTTTATTTACTAATAACACTCATTTTACTGCTCTTATATTAATTTATTTGTTTTACTTTCTATTTACATTATGTTTTATTTACTTTATTAATACTTTATTTTATACTTAATATTGATTTGTAAGTTTTATTTTATGTTTGTAAATTTATGTTTTATTTACCAATAATACATTATTTCACTACTCCTATGTTAATTTACTTATTTTATATTCTATTTACAGGTTTTGTGTTTTATTTTACACTTAATATTAATTTACAAGTTTTATGTTATATTGATAAATTTTTATTTTATTTACCAATAATATATTAATTTACTTCTCCTATGTTAATTTACTTATTTTATCTTTTATTTACAAGTCTTATATTCTATTTACATAATTTATATTTTATTTTACATTTAATATTGATTTACAAGTTTATTGTTATATTTATAAGTTTTTATTTTATTTACTAAGAATATCTTAATTTACCACTCTTATGCTGACTTACTTATTTTATTTTTTATTTACAAGTCTTATGTTTTATTTGCACAATTTATATTTTATTTTACACTTAATACTAATTTACAAGTTTTATGTTACATCTATCATTTGCTCGTTTTACCAACGATAGACCAATTTACCACTCCAAAGTTAATTTACTTACTTTATCATTTATTTACAAGTCTTATATTCTATTTACATAATTTATGTTTTGTTTTATACTTAATGTTGATTTATAAGTTTTATGTTAAATTTACATGTCTTATGTTTCATTAACACAATTTATGTGTAATTACGATATTGATACCGTGATTTTAATTATAGTATTATAGAATGACCTTACATACACAAACACACACACAATTGTATATAGGATTTCTCTACTATGTTGTTTGTATTTTTGCAGTATTGAGGGTAGAATTATTGTGAGCACTTAGATTTAAATATTTTTAATCTCAGCCATTTATTTAATATAATTTAAAACAATAATAAATAAAGTAATTAAAAGATAAGTATTATATATTGAAGATTACTTGTTTAACGTGTCAAGAATTTAATTTCAAATAAAAAACTTGAGATATTGTATTTTATCATGTCTCTTTATTTTTATCTTAAATTTCAAACCATCCTTTTAATCCGTTATTAATTAATTATATTATCTGAAAAATAATTAAAAAAATTTATTAATAGAGATAATGCGTATCATCTATTAGATCCAATGATATGATAAGCTCTTTAATATGAGAAATAATTGAATATAAGAAATAATTGAATATAAGAATTGACTTGAATATAAGAAATAATTGAACATAAGAAGACATTAAAGACAATCCGCCAAAGCGTGAAGATGAAATAGCGAAAATGTTTGACATTTTGTTCATGCAATTAAATGCTAGGTGGGTAACCATTGAAGAAGTCAGCAATTGTGCATGCAAAATTGTTGACAAATTGCGCATGGCTTTAATGCATGCAAATGAAATTTGATTGCAAATTCTCACGCGGTCTTTGGCCATTATCAATGGTCACTAATTCATGCTGGTTTTGTCAATATTTACACACGGAAATGGTGGCATTAGACCAAATTAAATGATTCTTCCGTGCACATCAGTTTAAAGGGGAAGAGGTGGGGAGAGGACAAAGCATGTCACGTGATTTTCACGTGAGACATTTGGATCTTGTGGCTAAATAAATTATTGAGATTAATTATCTGCTTCATTACTTAATTATATGTTGGGTGTTGAATGCACGGACGATCACAACTTAGATGTTTCCAGGTGAAGTTTTTCTAAAGCTTATATGAAAAATATTGTTAAAAAAATTCATTTAGTCAACAAACAAATGGAATCAAATATACCACACGCAGCGTTTAATAATTAATATTGCTTTCACTATTTGTAAAGAATAATTTACGGTGTGCTGTGAGATAATAACCGTGGGATAAAAGACGAGTTTCAAACCAAGTTTACTTGCGAAAAAATAATTGAATTCATAAACTTGTAAGTTAAATTATAAATTTAATACTTTTTGTAGTTGAATTTAAAATATATTTTATCCCTTATATCTCAATTAATCGTAACCGTTGTTTTCATAATTTGTAAATTACGAATTGTCGGCATGTGAATCATAAAAATCGCGAAATAGGAATTTGTCACACCCCAAACCAGGCATGATGATCATGATATATGTTCTACCTTAATCAACAAGGTAATCTTCAAGGATTAGATTTTGCTTATCTTATTACAAAACTATAAGTATTAACCACCCTATAATAAAATCATCTTGGTTCTCTCTACTTTTAGTCTTAATTTATTCAAAGGAAGACAATTAATTAGGTCTCTAACGCTTCTCATTTTTACCATTTATGTCCCTGGTTTTATTTAATATCTGTTTTAGCTGGATGTTGGTGGATCCGATTAGAACAAATAAATTGTTTAAACAGGGAAAAGCTACCTTGCTAAGCTTGAGGTGTAGTCTCACAAGATAGATGAGGATAGCTGGGGATTTGGGTGTTTGGCAAAGGGATGAAAATGAACAAAAACCAACAGATTTTGAGCTGTGTATACTTACAAAATAGAGCAAAACGGTTAAAGGTGGAGTCGGCAGTGGCCGGCGACCACACTCGCTCAGATTAGTGAGGCTGGTGTTGATGTCTCTTCCGGCATCATTGCAACTGATTCCGGACCAAGCACATGAGCTTATTTTGGATGAAACATTGGTGGCGTCGTTAATCCAAGAACGGTTGTGGTTTTGAATATTGGCTTTCCATTTGGGAAGACCATCAGCTTCTTCATTAGATTCGGAAGAAATAGTTATTAAAAAACTGAACAAAAAGATAGGATCAGAAAAACAAGTGAAGGAACTATCTGTATTGAGGGTTGGTGACCCCATTGATATTATCAAAACACAATCAAATAAATAAAGTTTAGCCAGACCCCAAGGTCTGTAGTCGGTTGACTGCCATAGTCGGTTCTAGATTCGTAGCGACTCGAGTTCGAGTCTTGGGGTGGGAGGAGTAAAACTCTTTGGGCTTGCCCACCCTCCCTTTTAAAAAAAAAAAAAAATAAAGTTTAGCCGAGGTTTATAGAAATTCAAAAGATCTTTTGATGACTCTTAGCTTTTGAAAAACATACAACGGTGCAGAATATAATAATGTTGGACACAAAATTTATAGAAACCACACACAAAACAATTGAGAGGTCAACAAGTCAATGCGTCAAGTAGGGAAGATTTTTGGGAAATTTACAAAATTAACCAAAAAAATTTTACAAATATCCAAAATAACCATTTATATTTTTTCTATCATCTTTAACCATTTACTCTTTTTTTTCCCCATAATACCCATCTCTCTCTCAAAACCAATCTTCCGTTAGCTTCATCCGACGACCTCCGAACGGCGATTGCCTCGTCTCCAGTGATCAGTGAACGACGCTTGAATGGATTTTTGACGATGAACTCAACTCCGATGGGTTTCTATCATCCTCCATTTTATAATTTTCGGTAAGTTTCACTCAGTAAATTTCAATTTTTTCTATTTTGATAAGTTTGATTAGTGAAAAATCAATGTATGGATGCATATAGATGAGATTAGGATTGTTTGGCAATAAATATTGGAGATTGTTAAGTGAAATTTAGGTTTAAAGAGTGGTACGCTGGTGCTCGATAAAATGCCCCTTAGACTATATTAAATAGTTGATGGTGTATTGCAAGATTAAAGTGTTGATGGTGTGATTGTAAGGTAGAGTATAGGTGTAATAAGAGTAGAAATCACTGCATCTGAACAGGTAGAAAATACGCGCACGCCGACAGTGCAGCCATCGCATGCTGTCGCGCGCCATGCACGAAATACGCTGCCACGTGCAGAAAATACGCAGCGATGGGCTCTGTCACATGATTGTAAAAAATGTAAAAAAAGAAATCTTGATTTTTTTTTAATTTTTTTTAATTATCAGATTAACTAATTATAAATTTGATTTTTTTGCAGTCGTAATGGCCACAAAACCAGGCACGATGAAGATTCCGGAAACGAAACACTTCCCCGGGCGTATGACAAATACTTCAAAATTTGGGAATGTGATGGATGCTATCAAGAGGAAGTTAACGAAACAAAAATTAAGATTATTCAGGAAAGATATATTTGGTCATTTTGGAAAGATGGATAGCTACGTGTTTTTTGAAAATTTTGACAATCCTTCACAACGTGCTACTTAATTTTGACAGTAGTCATAGACAATACTTTAGGAAGAAGATTGCCGTTGACATATTTAATAATGATATTAGATTGTAAATTATATATTTGAACAGTTGTAAATATAGTGCGATTAATCTTATTTCGGTTCGACAATTCTCCAACATTTATTATGAATAATCATTTTAACAAAGACAGCTTTAACATGTCGAATACATAATAAACATAAGAGTTTAAAATACATCATATAATATATTCCTTCAATACTAATAGACCGCTAATTATGATTCGTCGCAATGGGATTCTTACATCTTTTTCTATTATGCCCGTGTTCCTTGCACCGAGAACACATCACAGTTCTCCGTGATACATCCTCACCAATGATGGTATTCTAAGCTCCTTCCGACGACCAGGAGGCGGTTTTTCTATCGGGGATTTACTTTCAACCGCTGGATGTGGTGTGGAACTTCCCAAGATGAGACATCGCCAACCGGATTGATTGGCACTGCATATGCCTTCAATAATGATTCCTTAGAGTAAAACCGAGAACGTAGACCTATGTAATCTACTCGAGCATGCAGTGCAAGCAGCTATTGCATGAGCACATACAAGTTGATCAAGTTGGAATACTTTACAACTACAAGTCCGACGACTTATGTCAACTAACCCTTCCTTCACACCACTACCCCAAACTTGAAATTTATGCTCGTATAACCGGACTAACATTCATTCTTTCAGCTTCATCTTTTCCGTCGACTATTATTTTATTTGCCCACGTTGTTAAAGGAGTACTCATCGATTCTCGCCACTATTTTCCCGTGATAAAACCATTGTTGCAATGTTTTTCGAAATGGTCAACCAAATGAGTTACAGGAAATTTTCGAGGTTCCTCATCAAAGAATTTACACTTTCCGCAATATTAGTGGTTAGAATGTCGTACCTCCTTCCATCGAATCGAGATCGTGCCCAATTACATGTGCCCACATTATTCTCTAAGTAATCACCGCCTCGTAATGCATTCCCCATAACCCCTCAAGTTGTGTTCTAAAATCTTCGCATCTGTATTCCTTAGCTACATTTATAAATGCAGGCTCAAACTTATTCCAAAGAGCTTTTGACATCCTAAATTTCAACTTGACATTACCTTTGACATGGTAGAAACAAATGCCGTGGGTAGCACTACGAAATATCTTCATAACAGCTCTCTGAATAGAATTGCATCGATCGGAAATAATGACTAAATCTGGAATATCACCAATTACTCTATGCAAATTCATCACAAACCATTCCCAAGCATCATTATTTTCGGAATCTCCAATCCCAATAGCGAGCTGGATACAATTGATTATTTCCATCTAAGCGAGTTGCCACAAACATTGTTCCGCGATATAACCCTTTGAGATGAGTACCGCTTCATCGCAATCATCGGTCCGACATCTGCAAAAAACCAGTGATACTGGATCCAATAGCCACAAAATAGTACAAGAAATTCTTATTACGACACGTGTGTATGTTGTCACATCTCATCACTACCCAACGTACATTCTCTAGATTTGATGCTCTTTTTGCCCGAAGACGCCATTTACACGAAATTGAAGTACAATGTGCCTCGAAACGTGTCGATGTAGATCTTGAAACCTTGAAATCGAACTTATCCTTCAAGGAAACTTTGCGCAATTCCAACATTAATGGAAGGGAGAGTAACCTTGTTGCAGTGAGGTTGTCAGCGGTAACACCTTTTCTTCAATAGATGCCAGTGTAACGACATTCTCTTCTTGAACATTCTCTTGATTTCTTACTTTAGGAAATTTGCTAACAAAAACAGGGATGCAGCCCTCATTCACCGAATTAGAGCTCATATGTATTAAAACTCTTACCATTTCATCATCAACTATATCCATTGGTATTGAACATACGGGTTGGGTAGAACATCTCGACTGTAAAGTTGTCTTCAATTCAATATTGTAATCATTCGGATTTATTTGCAGAACTTCATATACTCTTGAAAACAGTACATCAAACGTACAGTTTTTCGGAACAAAAAAAGCTCTATTTTTTCCATTTCTGTACTCAACACGACCGTCTGTCAATTCTTCCCATGATCCATCAAAACACATTTGAAGAACAATTGACTCCATTAAGCCTAAGAAAGAAAAAAATAAGTACTTAAAAGAAAATTAGAACACGAGTTATTTTGAGTTAATACGAGCTTGGAAACGAACCTAGAAAACGTGGGATAGGCGCCTGTCGCACGTGGGACAGGTGCCTATCGCACGGTAATAGCTTCTGTCCAACCGTGGGACGAGCACTGTCTCCCATGCGACGGCGCCTATCGCGACCGTAATAGGTTCTCAGAAACCGTGGGACGAGCGCCGTCAGACGGGAGACAAGTGCTCGTCGCACGGGAGACAGTGCTCGTCGCGACGGAGACATGTGCTCGTCGACGGAGACAGTGCTCGTCGACGGGAGACAGTGCTCGTCGCGACGGAGACAAGTGCTCGTCGCGACGGAGACAAGTGCTCGTCCTACTGGCTGGACGTAACTCATGACAGCATTGTCCCACGCATGCGGCTGTGTACCGCCGCACGCTTTCGGGTTCGTCTCCAAGCTCGTATTAACTCAAAATAACTCATAAATTTTGATTAATCAAAAATGAAGTGTAAAATAAATACTAACCTCAACTGCTTGCTTGCAAGTTGATGAGTTAATGATTAGTGGGTGAGTTTTATGGATTAGGATGTGCTGGATTTTGAAAATTGTTGGTTGAGAATGTGTGAGATTTGTTGATTTTGTTTATAGATATGAGGGTATTTAAGTCTATACAATAAATATATGGCTACATATGATAGAAAAAGTTTAATTGGTTATTTTGGATATTTGTAAAATTTTTTTGGCTATTTTTGTAAATTTCCCAAGATTTTTCAGGTGGATAAGTCCTACAAGATAAGGATATTTTTCACATAGTAGTCTGAATATTATTGCTCTAAAATTATCCAAAAATGGTTCACTTTGTTGCAGCTTTAGTCAAATCAATCAACGTTTGAGCCTTATGTTATTGTCCTTCTACGTCGATATACGACTTTTAGGTTAATTAACTTGTACTGTAAATTTCTAATGAGAGTAAATTAATCTGGTTAATTTAGTTTGGTCTCACAGATGTATATTCGCGTATGCGTCTTCAATGTGGAATTCATAAATTTATAAGTGTTTGAAAATATTTTCATAGTTCTAAATATGAACTCAATATATAATGTTCATCTCCCTCATCCGGGTATGAACTCAAGAAGGTTCAATGCCTTGTTTTTATTCTTTGGCTAGCCCTCTTGTTGGCTAACTCTCGTATGTTCTTTTAGCTAACCATCATGGTGCCTGCTTGCATTTATCTTTTGGCCGAATGGCCTGTAATTAGTTCAGATGGAGTGCATGGGCAATTCAGTTCTAAAGGGTACCTTTAACAGTGCTCTTAATGTTTTGATTTCATGCTTAGGTCCTTTATAACCTCGTACTCCCACAACAAAGTTCCAGTGATTTTCGTGTTTTTTCGAAATGCTGCAGCTTTTCATTGTTTTTGTTTATTGTCTTATAGATATGTTTTGGTAGTTCTGTCTAGAAGCTAATCTCCTTGGTTACTAGGAGATCTTGTTACTTAAGTCCCTTGATGACGATAGTCTCTTAACAATCATACTTGACTTAGGACATGAATTTCAAATGATATTACTGTGGTGAATATTTAGTGGAGATTATTCAAGAGTAAGTAATTATAAGACAATGAAGAAATTATCAAGCAAAGAGCTAATCCCAAACTATCAGGTGACATTCACATTCAGCATTTAACCACTCATTCATATCATATGGAGATTAAAAATAGCTGCATTCATAGATTTTATAAATAATTTTCCTCTAGGCAATGAGAGCTCATATCATTACATGACATGGCGGGAGTTAACCCTGAGTAAGGCGAGGTTCAGTAGGCCTCTTGATTTGTTATAACGACTCCTAAGAATTAAGAAAGAAGATAACCGCTTATTATAGGGAACCACCGAGGTCCCCATCGTTAAGATACAACATTGTCCACCACATGTGGAAGTCGAAGAGTCACAGAGCATAAACCACATGCAGCTACATGAGTCGTGTACCAAGATGGAAAATATCAATATACCAACTCAATCTTACTCTAACATGACAAGTAACAAACCATTGGAAACAAATATGACAATTTGTATTACTCTTGCCAAAGGCTTGCATCCGAATAATATCACATAATCCCGTGACATGGAAGCTCACCAAAGAAAGATAGCCAACGGATAGTCAATGGCTAAGTTTAGAACAAATGTCATTATTTCTTTTATATTTCTTCCATTTATATTTCCTTTTCTCTTGTATAAATACATGATCTTGTTCCATAAGAAAAATAAGTTAATAAAAAGGCTTTTTAATCCATTTCAATATACTATCAAAGTTTAACATGGTATCGGAGGTTATGGCTTCTTTATCCCATACCCAAACCAAGGCCAAACTCTCCTCGAAAACTATCCACCAATGTGCCAATCTAATCTCTATTAAACTTTCCAGCAACAACTATCTCTTATGGAGGTCCCAAGACCTTCCCTTGATCGAGAACCTAGGACTCAGAGAATCATATCTCCGATGATGCACCGCCCAAACAATTTCCAATGAACGGAAAGTCTATCACTAATCTTGACTTTTCGGTTTGGGTACATAATGATGGGTTGCTTTTCACCTAGTTACGTGGAATGATGATGGAAGAAGTCCTTACACCGATAATTGGAGGACGGACAACGAAAGAAGTTTGGCTTTCCATTGAGGAACATATGCTTCCTGCTACTAAGAAGCAAGAGTCTTGGCTTAAAGACGGTCTCTTCTCCTTAAAGAAAGGCTCCATGAAGCTTGATGACTTCTTAAAACAATTCGGAGGATTGTATGACAATCTAGCTGCCATTGGAAAGCCCCCGATCGACTATGACAAAGTTTTTCAATTGGCACCAAGCACTAGGACCCAAGTATATATATCACTACAAGAATATTGGCCTTTAGCGATGAAATTTTTAGCGGCGAATATTTTTTTGTCGCTAAAAGAGCTTTTTAGCGACAAAAATTTTTGTTCATCTTTTAGCGACAAAAATTTTTGTTCGTCGCTAAAAATAATGAAAAAAATAATAATATTTAATTATTATTTTTAGCGACGAAGATTTCGTCGTTAAAAATGATATTTTGCGACAAATGACTATTGTCATCGCAAAAAAATTTAGCGGGAAAAAAAAATATTGGCGCCAACTTCTTTAGCGACAAAAATGCAATATTGTGCGACGAAACTTTTCGTCGCTGAAAGTAACTATTTTGCGACGAAATTGAGCCCTTTAGCGACGATTTTTATTTATTACTAAATACATATAGCGAGCAAATGGTGTTTGTCGCTGAAAATGGGTTTAGCGACGATAGTTTTCGTCCCAAAATCTGACTTATGGCGACAAAATATTGTTTGTCCCTAAAACCATTTTCAGTGATGATAGTTTTTATCACAAAATCTAACTTTCAGCGACCAAATGCTTTTTGTCGCTAAAACAATGTTTGGCGACGAAAAAACATTCGTTGCAGAAAAGACTTTTAGCAACGATAATAATTCCATCGCTAAAACAGTTTTTGGCAACAAAAAAAATTGTCGCAAAAAAAATATTTAGCGACAACAAATATTTTTTTCACTAAAAGAGCATTTAGCAATGAAACTCTTTTCGTTGCAAAAATTATTTATGTATCTCTTTAAGTTGACTTGTCATATATTTCTATAAAATCAAATCCCGTGACATTGCTCATTTGATCTCATTTGGGATTTTCAAATGTTCCGAATCTCGACCCGAAGAGTAAATTTGAAATATTTTTTTTTTCTTTTCACATCCTCAATAGGCTGAAATCTTAAATCCCGATCGAGATTCAGGGAATTTTACAAACCCTAGGAAAAACTAATAAATTTTTGTAAATTTAAGTCAATTGACTTATTATTACTATCATTTTTTTCTAAGACTTACAAATATTCTTTGATGGAAGGCTTATGACTACTCGTGTTTGGAAACTTTTAGTTATAAGTGATGCATTGCTCATTTGATCGCGCGCTTCTTAATTTCAATATAATAATTAAATGGTAGGTAGTTCAATTTAGTTTAAAGATGGAATACTTATATATATTTTGATGAAAATTATGAGCTAGTATATAATATTGCATATATTTTAAAGGTTGAAATTAAAATTAACTCGTATTGTCTATAGAATATATAATTAAATTTATGAACAAGTATAATATGGTTAATTTTTTTTTAAATCATTTAAACTTAAAATAAAATATATTTCATATAAGATTTTTTATAAAATATAATTTCTTATATTTTATGTAATTATAAATTATCAATTCAATTTAATTATATAAAATTAGATTTTTATAAAATATAATTTATTATAAACCAATTAGTTTTATGAATTTAATAAAAGATGACAGTTACTTTATGATAAAAACCGTCTTATCATGTAAGTACAATAGAGTCGTGATAGAATTTTAGTCTATTAACCGATTAATGATATACTTATATAGAATATTTGTTTATTAAGAGTTTATGATATACATTTAATATTGACCATATTTGACCAAATTTAAAAATAATATTTTTTTTTCCAAAATTGGTTTAGTTTGTGAAATGATATTTAAAATAAAAAAAATATATAAAACAAAACGGTGCGTTTAAACTAAATCTAAACAAAACAAAATATTTTCTAAAGTCCTAGAAACTAAAGCTCGCCATACTCATCGTCACTCTACTCACTCTCACAAACAGCACTCAAACCCTGGCCATACTCGTCACACTCTCAATCAAATAGCTACCACCACCCAAACCCTGGCCATACTCGTCACACTCTCAATCAAATAGCTACCACCACCCAAACCCTAGCAGGCCGCCAATTCCTTACCTTTAGCTTTCCATATAGAATTGGCCACTACCATCATGAGCTGAACGGTGAAGCAACACCCAAATCGCGGACCCATTGATCCAATTCGAGCCAATCGCCATGACCATGAACTGCGAACTAAATCCTAGAAATCAAGAATCGTCGTTACTGATCAGGTACTCTTATTATTAAAGATTTTGGTCCTTTCAGCGAATCATTTAATTTGCAAGGTAAATGCTTAGTTTCAGATTTGATCTTAGCATGCATGCTTTAGGCTAGAAATTTGTTTGTTTGTGAGAAAAACTTGACTCAATCTGCCCTAGAAATTGGTTTGATGGGCTATTGTCTCATGCTGCTATTTGCTACTGATTCTGTTGTTTTTTCTGCCATCTATTGTTGTTTCTATTGGTTTTTTATTTTTCTGTTTCTACTTATATTCACCGCTATTTGTTCGTTGTTTCTTATTAGATAACTTTGTTATTTGGTATTTTTATCTTGCTTTTGTGTATTTTTGATGGGCTATTGTCTCATGTCGCTATTTGCTACTCGATTCTGCTGTTTTTCCGTCATTTATCGCTCTTTCTCATCGTTATTTTTTTTCTGTTTCTACTTATATTCACTGCTATTTGCTGCTGTTTTTACTATTTTTTATTAGATAACTTTGTTATTTGGTGTTTTTCTGCTGTTTTTGTGTATTTTTTGATGGACTATTGTCTCATGTTGTTATTTGCTCTACTGATTCTGCTGTTTTTTCTGCCATTTACTCGCTGTTTTCATTGTTATTTCTTTTTTTTTTTTCTGTTTCTACTTATATTCACTACTATTTGTGGCTGTTTTTGCTGTTTTTTATTAGATAACTTTGTTATTTGGTGTTTTTATGCTATTTTTGTGTATTTTTTGATGGGCTATTGTCTCATGCTGCTATTTACTACTGATTCTGCTGTTTTTTCTGCCATTTCATCGTTGTTCTACTATTATTTTATTTTTTTTTCTGTTTCTACTTATAGTCACTCGCTATTTGTTCGTTGTTTTGCTATTTTTATTAGATAACTTTGTTATTTGGTGTTTTTATGTTGTTTTTGTGTATTTTTTGATGGGCTATTGTCTCATGCTGCTATTTGCTACTCGATTCGTAGTTTTTCCGCCATTCTACTTGCTTTCTATCGTTATTTCTTTTTTTTGTTTCTACTTATATTCACTCGCTATTTGTTGTCTGTTTACTTGTTTTTATTAGATAACTTTGTTATTTGGTGTTTTTATGCTTGTTTTTGTGTATTTTTGATGGACTATTGTCTCATGCTCGCTATTTGCTACTCGATTCTCGCTGTTTTTTGCCATTTATCTTGCTTCTCATCGTTATTTCTTTTTTTTCTTTTTCTACTTATATTCATCTGCTATTTGTTGCTTTTTTTATTAAATAACTTTGTTATTTGGTGTTTTTATCGTTGTTTTGTGTATTTTTGATGGGCTATTGTCTCATGTTGCTATTTGCTACTCGATTCACTGCTTTTTCCGCCATTTATCTTCGTTTCTCATGTTATTTTTTTTTCTGTTTCTACTTATATTCACTCGTTATTTGTTGCTATTTTTATTAGATAACTTTGTTATTTGGTGTTTTTATGCTTGTTTTTGTGTATTTTTTCGTTATTATTGTTGTCAAGAAACTTTTACTATTTCTATTATTTTGCTAGTTTTACTCTCTTCACAGTTCTTCAAAACCAAAATTATTCCGATTTGCAGCTGTTATTTGGATTTTTTTATCTGTTTTTCCTGCTACGACTATTATTTGGTCTTTTTTACTCTTTTTTTACTACTTTTGTTATTATTTGGTAATTTGTGGCTATTTTTGGATAATTTTATTTGCATTGTTCTTTCATTGCTATTTTGTCTGTTTTATTGGATAAATATGTTATTTACTATTTTGTTGCTTTTTTCTTTTATGTGGTTTTCACTTGCCTTGTTTTTATTGCACCAATGTTCATAGAAATAAAAATTGATTGTCATTTGGTAAATTTTTTTTTTCCGCAGAGAAGAGGAGGCCGACCGGTTCCTAGATCTTCAAGCAAATTTTTGCTCAATGCTCACATCTATTAGCAAGCAAATTAGGGAAAATTTTCAAGTGAGTTTTTAGTCGTCATATTTAAATTAGGTTTATATTTCTCATAAGATGTTGAATTCAAAGATTTTTTTCCCGAGATATATGTTGCATTATCTTTTAGAATTAAATTAATGTTTTTGTGTGTTCTAGTGCTTATATACTTTTTGGGTGTTTATTTTTGGTAATGAAACATTGTTTAAAAATTAATGAAACACTAATATGAGCAGGATTTTATTTGGTTAAGATGTCAACAATGGATAAAAGTTGGATGCGACTTAAAAATAAACTTTGTGATGAATATCGAATGATGTTAATTATTTATGAAAGCTGCAGAGAAGTGTATGAGATGAGAATAATTGTGTTCGTTGTCCATGTCGGAAGTGTTTGAATGCAATTTTAGACCGCTAAATGTAGTTTATGATCATTTGTACAAACCGGGATCTCACCTATCTATGATATATGGGTTTACCATGGTGAAAAACGTTAGTCTAGTTCACTTTCAGCTAGGGAGGAATTAGAAACTGCAGACAATAGCAATATTGATCATGATCATGATGACATATTTGATATTCTCGATGATTTACGGGGTCCGATGTCAGAGTTTGATGTAGAACCACTTAATGTGGGTGCATACACATTTCATTCTGAATTGGACGATTTAAATACTTGTGAAGTAAGTGGCTTGTTAAATAATGCTCATAAGATGCCCTTCTCTGGAGCACGATTATCATTATTAAGGTTATTTGTGTTGAAAAAAGAGTAGTATGAAAAATGTTTTCACATTGGTTTTATTGCAGGAAAGAAAAACTTTAGGCACGATATTTCTTATAACATCTTTAGTTTCTTAATTAGAAGTTGTGCTATTCTTTTTTTTTTTTAATCAAATTTATTTCCCTTGTTGCTTTAACTATGGTTGATATTAACTTGTACTGTTTTGAACACAATTTGTGTTACAAGTTGCTGGTAAGTTAATTAAGTGACGCAATGCCTTTAAATATTATTAATTAAGTGATATTTAATTGAATAGTAAAATGGTGAATGGGTGCCTGAGGCCCCAAATATGATTTTGTCAAGTTGAGGTGATATAGTTGATATGAAAATTTTATATTTCAATTGCAGGAAGTGTTTATTATATTTGTGAAGTTTTGATAAATTGGAAGTTCTCATATTTTCAGGGAGGGTCATGTCAAAATTTTTCTAGAAATTCATGATATCTTGCATATCATCCTCATAAATTTATTTACTTGTTGAATTTTAGTCCAATATATTTTCTATGGTTCTATGTGATGCATATATTGATATACAGAGGTTGAATACATCTAGCAAAATATGGGAATATTCAATTAAAATTTTATAAAGATACTTTTATATTTTAATTTTTACGAACTTTATATAAAAAATCTTTTTTTGTGCTATTATTTTTAGAAAAGGTGCAAAATAAATGCAGAAAATAGGAGCAAACTTCCTTTCAATCATCGTGGGGATCAAAACCATTTAAAGTTCATCGTGAGAAGGTATAATGCCTCTTATTTTATGCTATGTCATTATTTCAAAGTGTTTACGTTTCTAATGTTATTTTACAAATTTTGTTCACAGTCTTCTGAGTCGGTAAGTGCAAAATTTTTCAGATTTTTTCTTTCTACTCATTACAATGAAAAAATGGGTGGATCAATTCAGAGGCACAATCATGCGATGTAAGATTTTTTTCTTATTTAATTTAAGATTGTTTACATAATTTAATTTATTTTAAAGTGATGAAGAGATGTCTCGGCAAGTATTCGGAGACAAGTCAAACTATTACAGGGGACTTGTAAAACGAAGGCGGGCTCGTCATAATTCTCAAGTTCCACCATCTAATGAGTAGGCATTGCGCAATGAGTTAGAAACCACTCGGTCTGAGTTACAGACAACTCAAGATCGGTTACAGACAACTGAGAATGAGTTGCAGAATACAAAAGATCAATTACAATCACAGCAATTCAAGATTAATGACTTGTCTAAGGAGCTGAAAAATGTTACATCATTTTTAACAACATTGGCAGCAAGCCAATTTAGCTCTTCATCATAATTTGTTGTGTGTCTTTCTAACTTTAACTTATAATTTGTAATTGGAATTTCATTGTAGTTGCACCATTATGAAAGTTAATGATATTAAAATTGACTTTTAATATTATTTATTTGATTAATAATTTTGTATTTTAAAAATTTAATTGATTTCATTAATAATAAAAAACAAAGAATTTTATAAAAACATAAATAAAATTAATTCTAGGCACATTTGGCGACCAAATATGATATTGTAAAAGAAAGACTATTAGCGACGATATTTTTTGTCGCAAAAAAGTCTTTTGTGACGAAGTGTTTTCGTTGCCAAAAAGCTTTTTGGTTTTCGTCGCAGGAAAACATTTTGGCGACGAAAATATTTTCGTCACTGAAAATGGTTTTGGCGATGAAAATATTTTCGTTGCTGAAAATGGTTTTGGCGACGAATCATTTCATCGCAGAAAATGGTTTTGGCGACGAAAACATTTTGTCACAGAAACACTTTTTTGCGATGAAATAAGTAAATGTTTCATCGCTTTAATTCAATTTCATGATGAATTTGATTCAAAGCAATCATCCTTTAGTGATGAATCGTTTTGTCGCAAAAATGATTTTTGGCGGCGTGCAAAACACTTTTTTTTGCGACAACTATTTTCTCCTCTAAAAATGCTTTTAGCGACGAAACCTTATTCCTGCGACTACATGAGCGACAAATTTGGTCGTTGCCTTTGGTCATTTTAGCGACGAATACGTTGCGTCGCTAAAAGGTTTCACGACGAATTTTATTATTCGTCACCAAATACCTAAGCGATGGTACTATTGTAATGAAACGGCGACTAAATATTTTTCGTCGCTAAAACCTTTAGCGATGAAAATATGCAGTTTCAGCGATGAAAGTGTTCGTCTCTATAACCCTTTTTTCTTGTAGTATGCCGACTTCAAAACAGCTATGCTAACCAAGCCAACTTATCCAAGTCTGAAATTATTCCTGTCAGCTTTGCAAAATCATTAACAGACTGTGATCGCTCTAAAAAATAATGACAAAGAAGTGGATCCACAATAAGCTTTCTTTGGCCAACGTGGACGTGGGAAAAGTTTTCAAGCACAAGGACAAGGACACGGCTTCAACAATAACTATCGTGGAAGAGGAAATTATCCCTCTAACAATGGGCACAACATCATAAATCAATCCTTCAACATGAATCAATCACCCTCTAACAACTCTCTATCACAGCCAAGGTTCAATAGCAATGGCCCATATCCGCCACCTACCCCAAAACACTACAACACAGAGCATAGCAAAAACACAATTCCAAATAAGGTATAATCTGTCAAATTTGTGGAACGAAAGATCAAAATTTTTCAAAGCGATGGCGGAGGAGAATTTAGCTCCATTATTTTTGAACAACACCTTCGACACTCTGGAATGATTAAACAGAATTCATGCCCTTATACTCCTCAACAAAATGGAGTTGCTAAAAGGAGACACAGACATATAATGGAGACTACCCTTACTATATTATTTGAATCTTTATTACCATTGAAATATTGGGTGGAAGCTGTATTAACAGCTGCTTATCTCATTAATAAATTGCTACAGATGATTATTAAGATGCATACACCTCATGAGTTGCTTTTCAAAGAAACCCCCAGTTACAATGAAATTAAAATCTTTGGTTGCCGTTGTTTTTCCTCTCTAAAGAATTATAATAAATCAAAGTTTGATAAAAGACTCTTCTTTGTATTTTTGTCGGTTATAGCCCCACTCACAAGGGGTACCGCTGTCTTTGTCCATAAAAAAATCTAATTTATATTTCTCGTCATATAATCTTTGATGAATTATGCTTCCCTTATCAAAATCTAAAGGTTCTTCTCTTGTGCACGATACATGCAACGTTTCTACTACTCCAGACGTGCCACAATGGCTCTCAACAACTTTCACAAAGGCGTTCGATAACACTTCTTTTGGGCAGACTAAATTTACTATCCCACACTACATTACTGCACCTCCAAATACAAATGAACCATTGTCTCCAACTCCAAGACTTCCAAATAAAGCCGTGATAATTGAAGACCATTATAAACCTTCCACCTCTTTACCCAAAAATTTATTTACAAATTCACCTCAACAGAGCCCTTCCTCCAATAATTCGCCACACTACTTCTGCCGATAGTATACATACAATCACAACCTTACAACAGACTTTAGATGGTGACAATTGTGAGCCATGTGCCTTAAACGATCTCTTAGGAAAGTTGTTTGTTGAACTAAACATCTCTCCTGTAAAAACCGTAGAACCTCTAAATACCCATCCTATGTTAACTCACAACAAACTTAAGCAAAATCCTACTTTAGCCCTGCAAACCGATCATGCAACTGTAACCGAACCAAAAACATTAAAATCTGCTCTCAAACAACCTTTATGGCTACAAGCCATGGCCGAAGAACTTGCTGCTCTCTATCAAAATTAGACATGGACTTTAGTTCCTCGACCTCATAACGCTAATGTCATTGGTTCGAAGTGGGTTTATAAAACCAAGTATCGAGAAGATGGTACAGTAGATCGGTTAAAAGCTCGTTTAGTCCCGAAAGGATACACCCAAGTTCCTGACACTGATTTCAATGAGATGTTCAGTCCCGTCATTAAGCCAACAACTATATGGCTTGTCTTGGCATTCACAGTCAGTTCTAAATGGCTTATCAAACAGTTGGATGTTCGAAATGCCTTCTTTCATGGTCACCTAAAAGAAACTGCCTACATAGAGCAGCCGCTTGGCTTCACATATTAGAATCTACCCGACCATGTTTGCTTACTTCACAAGCCTTATATGGACTCAAACAAGCCCCACGCGCATGGTTTGAGTGTTTATCATCAGCACTTTTAGAGCTTAGTTTTATAAGTTGTAAAGCTGATAATTCTCTTTTCATTTTTCATGCTAACAATATTCTAATTTTGCTTTTGGTATATGTTAATGATGTAATTGTTACAAGAAATAATCCCGCAAGAATTCAATCCATCATCAACCATCTCAGCACTCAGTTTGCATTAAAAGCCTTAGGCTTATTGAGCTACTTTTTGGGAATTGAAATTCGGTGCTTTCCAGAAGGCATCTTTTTGTCACAAGCCAAATATACCCGTGACTTATTAACCAAAGCTGCTCTACTTGATTCTACTCTTAATCAGACCCCTATGGCTATCAAAATCCAACTATGTAAAGCTCTAATGCCATACAAACAGAGTTTTGGAACTAAGTGGTCTGTAATAGTGTTCCCACTTTTAGGTGCACTATTTACTCCAATTGTATTGATAGCAATTTTCTTAATTTTTCAAAAGCGAAAGTCAGACTCAGGAGAAGGACAAAGAAGCCCCCAGAACTCTCAGGGATTGCTTTCAATTTTGATTTTCGAAGGGAAATTTGTTTATGTTGAAATCATAAGAGCAACAAACGATTTTGACACAAAGTACTGCGTTGGAAATGGTGGGCATGGAAGTGTTTACAGAGCTGAGCTACCGTCTAGGGAATTCTTAACTGTGAAGAAATTCCACTCACCCTTTCCAGGTGATCAGATAGTAGATCAAAAAGAATTCTTGGCCGAAATTGAGGTGTTGACAAAGATACGACATCATAACATAGTGAAGTTTTATGACTTTTGCTCACATGCCTGACAATCCTTTTTGGTTTATGAATATCTTTAAAGGGGTAGCTTGGCCTCAAACTTGAGCAATGATGCCACAGCAGAAGAAATAGGTTGGAGTCAGAGAATGAATGTGATCAAAGGCATAGATAGCTGACGCCTATCTTACTTGCACCACGATTGCCTTCCACTAATTGTCCATGGAGACATATCAAGCAAGAATGTGTTGCTCGATTTGGAACATGAAGCTCATGTTTCAGATTTTGGAATTGCCAAGTTTTTCAAACCAGACTCGTCCAACTAGAGTGCATTAGCAAGCACTTACGGATACGTTCAGCAGGTAATTAAGAATTGGATTACAATTGTGGCTTTTGATAATTTCATAATGAGTTGCATGGAGCATACATCTTATATAAACATGATCAGATTTGTCCTTCAATTTACAGAGCTTGCTTAATCAATAAAGATTACAGAAAAATGTGATGTTTATAGCTTTGCAGTGTTAGCATTGGAAGTGTAAAGGGAAGCATCCCAAAGATTTTGTTTCCTCAATTTTGTCTTGATCTTCATCATCAATATATTGCTTGATCGAAATGTTGGATCCTCGGCTTTCCCTTCCCCCGCGGGATGTTCAGCACAAGTTGATATCAATCATGGAGGTTGCTTTTACATGTTTAGAAGTACGTCCAGAATCAAGATCGTGTAGGATGTTGTGTATTGCGAGTAGGGTACCTTATTGATGGCATAATTTTGGCTACAGTGCCTGTTTTTACTTATAATATACTGTTTGGAGCGACGAGATGAATAAAACCCAGAACTGCCAAAGCCATTCTGGTCCGTACTCAGCTCGAAAATTCTTTTTCTTTCCTTGTCATTTTTAGATTTTAAGATTTTTTTCCTATTTTTCTTGATTCTTTTAGAATTTTTATCTTTTTGTCTACAACTCGGCTTTGGTTTCCGTTTTCTTTGACTGTCTTATTCTGGATAGGAGAATTTTATTAAAAGATTATATTTTGAATTTGTCTATTTTGATAAATTCGCAATATTTAGGTTTGTTATAAATGGCATCAAAACCCTAGTTTTATTCATTCGGTTTTATTTTTATTAAAATTAGTATTATTAAAAACCTTTGGTTTCCATCTCAACAAACTTTAAGCTTCCGTTTTGTCGCAAGACCAACAATAAAAATAGTCACACAACAATTATGTATTTATCTTGGTTTATTTTCTCTTGCACGCTTGTAGTAGTTGCTCTGCTCTATTTATTTAAATTTTGTTCTTGTTCTCAACAGATGATGAGGCAAAAGGCCATTATGTGTCCTCTTATCTAGTTCATTTTGTACTTTTTCTTCTATTAATAAAGTTTTGCTCATTCCGTCAAGGGAATTAATAATAATAATAATAATAATAATAATAATAATAAAGGACTATCAGTCAGAATATTAAGAAACTTTTGGCTCATTACGTCGTATGCAACAGAAGATAGCCACTGAACCTGAATTCTCCAAAGACGTATTAGCTTCACTTTTGCAAAAGCTAAACTCTGCTTCCTTATGGCCTTTGTAAAAACTTCCACATCCAGAGCAAGGCCACTTTATATTAATTCCAACATCTAGCTCAGCTTCCCGTAAAGCATTTGAGGAATTGGAACAGTCATATGTTAAAGAATTAAACACCTTTTGTTTAATTAAAAGAAATTGGCCAAGCCTTTGAAGCATCAACAAGACCTTTTGTTTTGATTATAAAAAAAGCAGGTCTTTTTTATTTGATTATAAACAAGGCAGGGAACAACAGAAAAGAAGACTTTGTCTTTGATGTTGGGTTTGAATCTGTTTTTCATACAAATTAAACACCCCAGGACCAAGATGACACTCACAAGAACTGAAAAAACCTCTTTCTGATTCACTCTCTAAATTCAAAAAGCTATCCTTGAAGTGATGCCAATAACCAGCCTTTTATAGCTGATGTTGTTAGAAACTGATATCAGAGCTCTCCCGCTCTTTCTAACAAACTTAACAGAAGTTTGACGTGGTCAGAGTAAGTGACTCACGTGTGTGTCACATGCGAGAACCTATCTGGCATCCGCAACAAAACCAAACTTCCCAGTTGCCTACTTGCCCTGGACCTAAACGATTAAAACGCAAAACTTCAATAGGAAAAACACTGTCGTTTTGCAGCTGCGTTGTTGATCTTGATTCACCTCGAGAAATAGATATAAATGAAAATTTTGAAAACAAAATAAAAGCCTCTCTGTCTCAGCCATTTTAATATCTTAATCAAAGCGCATATTCATATGATCGAAAACTTAAGGGTATTGAAAGCAACTCAAACTACATAGATTTCAGGGATTCTGTGTTTGTTGAAGTGGAATTAATGGTTTATTTTCCGTTTCTTTCTCTGGCATGATTTTTGGGAGACAATTGGCAAGTAAACAAGTTTGTTTCTGTCACAGTTTGGACCCAAAGAAGCATTAATTGGTCAAACTGTCAATTACTCTTGATCACAAATGTTTACTGGGATGACTTTTTCATGGACATTAATTGTGTTTGGAAGGAGAGGCAATCAATTCAAAGATTGATTTGACAAAACTGCAACAAGTGAACCTTCTATTTGGGTAACTTTAATATCCTAGATATCTTTGAAGACTTTTGCCTTAGCAACTAGGGAAAATTCTTCCCTACATCAGAGGTCTTGATCTGGCATTGACTCTTGTACGAGTGGATTCTATAATTTTGGTCTCTCAATGTGCTTGTATGCTGCAAATTTGTTAATTTATAAGTGGTTCAAAACCTTTTCAATTTCAATCCACTTCGGTTTATATTTAATTACATTTAATTCCTTTCCCTAAAATTGATCTTGTGCTTTCATAATATCAATGAGGTCACCAACCTTGAATACAGTATCATCCTCCCCTGTTTTGGTGACCTTGCTTTTTGTGTTTAATTTTTCACTTACCTTTTCTTCTGTATCTGTTGAAGAAGCTCATGCTCTTCTCAAATGGAAAGTATGCCTTCAAAACCACAACCATTCTCTCCTTCCTTCATGGACTCTTTATCCAATTAACTCCGAAAGCAATGTTTCTTCTAAAATAAGCCCGTGTGCTTGGTCCGGAATCAGTTGCAATCAAGCCGGAAGAGTCATCAACATCAGTCTCGCAAGTACCGGACTAAGCGGTACGCTTCATGAATTCCCATTGTCATCATTTAAGAATCTTGTGTATCTTGATCTCAGCTATAATGAATTATTTGGTACTATCCCGCTTCAAATTGGTAACCTTTCCACTCTCAAGTACCTTTATTTAACCGCCAATCAGTTGTCCGGAAAAATACCACCAAAAATTGGCCTTCTAACTCAACTGAAGGTCCTTCACATTCAGGTGAATCAGTTAGATGGCTCAATTCCACAAGAAGTAGGTCAGTTAGGTTCTCTAAAGGAGCTTTGCTTGTACTTTAACCATTTGAATGGATCACTCCCTCCTTCTTTAGGTAACCTAAGCAATTCTGCTTTATTGTTTCTTCAAGGTAATTCATTTACTGGATCGATTCCTCCGAATATTGGAAATTTAAAGTCTCTTTCTGAAATAGATTTGACAAATAATCGACTTGGTGGTTCAATCCCTCGTTCTTTTGGCAACTTGAGCAATTTGGCTCGATTGTATCTTTCTTATAATTTACTTTCTGGCTCTCTTCCACCAAATATAGGAAACTTGAAGTCACTTGTAGATTTGCAGTCGGATTTTAATCAACTCACTGGTAATATTCCTCATTCATTAGGTAATTTAACAAAATTAGAATCTTTATTTCTGACTGATAATGAGCTTTCGGGTTTCATTCCTGATGAAATTGGAAGCTGCAATTCCATTGAGTATCTTTTATTAGCCAGAAATCAACTCGAGGGTTTCATTCCCAGAGAAATATGGAACTTGAAATCTCTTGTTGCTCTAAATTTGGGCCAAAATCAATTTAGAGGTTTTCTTCCTCCGTCTCTTGGCAATTTGAGCAACCTAAAAGCATTATTCCTCCATGAAAACCAACTATCCGGTTCCATTCCTCTAGACATTGGAAATCTATCGTTGGGTAGAATAGGATTGGCTAACAACCATTTTACAGGCTATTTACCCAACAATATTTGCCGAGGTGGAGCACTAGAGATATTTCTTGTTCGTGATAACCATTTTCTAGGTCAAATCCCCACAAGCTTAAGAAATTGCACAGGTCTACTCCGAGTACGTCTTAATGGAAATAATCTGAGTGGAAATATATCTGAAGCTTTTGCCATTTATCCTAACTTGATTCTCATGGATCTCAGCCGCAACAATTTTTATGGTGAAATCTCATCTAACTGGGCAAAATGCACACAACTAGGCACCTTAAACTTTTCGATGAATAATATCACTGGGAGCCTACCGCTTGCGATTGGAAACTTGTCTCAATTACATCACCTTGATTTTTCTGTAAATCATATAGTTGGGGAGATTCCAAAGGAGCTTGGAAAGTTGAATTCCCTAACGAAACTTAGTTTAAGAGGAAATTATCTTTCTGGACATCTACCTCAAGAGCTCGGATCACTTGTTGAACTTGAGTATCTAGACTTGTCAACAAATAGATTGAGCAACTCAATTCCAGAAAGTCTAGGCAATTTGTTAAAATTGCATTATTTGGACGGGAGTAACAACCAAATTCTCCAAGATTTGCCAAGGGAATTTGGAAACCTAGTGCAACTTTCAGAACTAGATTTGAGTCATAACTTTATCGGAGGAGAAATACCATTTCAAATGTGCAGAATGGAAAGCTTGGAGAAGTTAACTCTCTCCCACAACAACTTCTCTGGTTCAATTCCAAGTTGCTTTGAAGGGATGCATGGTTTGTCATTCATCGACATATCCTATAATGATTTACAGGGCCCAATCCCAAATAGCACAGCATTTCGAAATGCTACATTGGAAGCATTAAAGGGGAACAGGGGATTGTGAGGAACTTTAAAAGGATTGCAACCATGCAAAGGTCTAACGCCAAACAAACAAAATTCTGGAGCCAAGTGGTTTGTAATAGTGTTTCCTCTTTTAGGAGCACTATTTGTTTCAATAGCATTTATAACAACTTTCTTCCTTTATCGAAAACAGAAGTCAGACCCAAGGGAACGGCAGAGCAGCCACCGGAGTCCTCAGGGATTGCTTTCGATATTGAATTTTGAAGGGAAAATTGTGTACGATGAAATTATTAGAGCAACAAACGATTTTGATGCAGAGTTTTGCATTGGAAATGGTGGACAAGGAAGTGTTTACAGAGCTGAGCTACCATCTGGGGAAATCATAGCTATCAAGAAATTCCACTCGCCCATTCCAGGTGATCAGAATGCTGATAAAAAGAATTCCTGACCGAGGTTAATACTTTAACAGAGATACGACATCGAAATATTGTGAAGTTTTATGGATTTTGTTCCCATGCACGACACTCTTTTTTGGTCTACGAATTTCTTGAAAGGGGCAGCTTGGCCGCAATATTGAGCAATGATGCAGCAGCACATGAACTGGGTTGGAGTAAGAGAATGAATGTGATAAAAGGCGTAGCTGATGCCTTATCTTACTTGCACCATGATTGTTTTCCACCAATTGTCCATCGAGATATATCAAGCAAAAACGTGTTGCTGGATTTGGAACATGAAGCTCATGTTTCAGACTTCGGAATCGCTAAAGTTTTGAAGCCAGACTCGTCCAGCTGCACTGAATTTGCAGGCACATACGGATATGTTGCACCAGGTATATATGTATCATTTAACTCATTGGTTGCTATTTACAGAGAATATTAATGTTATATATATCTTGTTGCAATAAATATGAACTGAATGCCCTTAATCTTGCATTTCCAATTAAACACATATTTTAGGGAAAAATTTGAGATTTACCTTGATTAGCTATGAAATCCAAGCTTCAAACACGCTATGGAGCTTGTATGGATTGTCCAGAAATTGATCCAAGTGTCAGAAGTCGCTGCCTTCACTTCAGAGCAAAATTGCTTGAAGATACCGTGTATATGAACAAGAAATCTGGAGAGAAACGAGCGAGAGAGGTGCACCGCACTCATTCCCCGCTTTTTCCAATAGCTTAACTCCCAATGGGTCAAGTCACTTATATATCGCTGGTCGAGTGCAGTGGACCCCTCATGTGTTAGTACAAAATGCCCATCCCATTATGAGCTATAATAATACAATTCAAGGTTATACTTGTCCATAATATACTACCATATAGGGTATGATAAAATCGCACTCATTAACACAATATTTGATCACTTAATACATGAGCTCATTAAGATTGCTCCTTAATATTTGACATTAGTCACGTACACTCTAGTAAAGTATAAAACAATTAAAATGATTTATGCTAGTCCACAATATGTGAGAAATAAATCTAACAATCTCCCACTTGACTCAAGATAAGTCATTCTCATGATAGTTTTAAAATCAAATATTTTTGAAAACAACCGAATTAATCAATATGCAACTATAGCAAAAATCAAATGTGAGCAATCACCCAAACATCAACAAGTCCAAAATGTGTCACAAATATCAAATCATGTGTGCACCGGCTGTGATGCTCCACACAACAAGATACCCATAAACACGTGACTAAGTAGTAGTATACAAGTATAATAATGAAAATAGCATGGAAATGTGATCAACATGCCTATTTCCATAAGGTCCACATGTCTCAGCAAAATGAGACGAAACCAAAATGTCTCCTAGACCATCGCTTCTATATAACCATAATGAGACTAGATCAAAATGTCTCAAGAAGCTGAGCTCCATTTTATCATAACGAGACCGAAACCAAATGTCTCAAGGAAGCAAGTGCTTTTATAATCATAATGAGACCGAAACCAAATGTCTCGTAAAAGCACACCAAGCCAAGCCAAAATGCTTCAGCTCAAAATGTCCACAATGAGACTAAACCAAATGTCTCTGGACCATAATATCCTCACGATATACATAATGCCATATTCAACCAAATGTGTACACAATATATGGCATATCGTTGTTATATAACAATATGCATGCATAATAACAAAATACGAGTAATACAAAATCTCATTTAAGTTGAAACATATAATACAAACCGTAACTCTCACCGACTCAACATATAAAAGAGGATTCTAACAATCCCATACGAGTCACATGATCCTTAAACACTTTTGGAGTTAAAGCTTTAGTAAGGGATCACCTAACATGAGTTCTAGTAGGTATATACTCTATCGATACATAAGATAGAGTAATTTTCTCTCACAAATAAGTATTTAATATCAATATGCTTGGAGCGTGAGGAACTCCCTCAGACATGAGAAAGAAACAACTGCAGTAATTATCACAAGATATCTTTAATGGCCTCAGACACACCAACAAAAAATCTAGTCCCGTGATAAAATGTCGCATCCATAAAGCTTGACGCGTAGCCTCAAAACATGCTACATATTCTCGCCTCCATTGTCAAGAAGCTTATAAGTGTCTCGCTTGACACTCTTCCATGATACAGCCTCCTCCGCCATCATAAAGATATAACCAGATGTAGATTTCTTGTCTTCCAGACATACCGCGAAATCAAAGATCGTAATATCCAACTATATTTAAGTAGTCGATTGTCGATATGTCAATGCAAAGTCTTTAAGTAGCTTGTAAATATCTCGAGCACTTTCTTCGCAGCCTTCCAAGTGTTCAAAACCGTGATTGCTCAAGTATCTTCCAAGTACACCCACCGCAAAAGCAATGTCGTGCGTGTACAAACTCGAGCATACATCAAGCTACCCACAACCGATGCATATGGACTGCTTGCATTCTAGCTTTATCTACATCATTATCCTGACATCGAGACTTGGAAAGTTTGTCACCCTTTGTTATCGGTGCTTTTCCGTGAGCACAAGACCGTAGATTAAACATTTTCGTAACACGATCAATATAGGTCCTTTCGAGACAATCCTAGAACTCCTCTAGATCCGTCACGAAGAATCTCTATCCCTAATACATAATGGGCTTCACCGAGATCCTTCATATCAAACTTGTATGACAACATCCTGCTTTGTCTCAAGTAAAAATCATGGTCACTAGCAATGAGCAAGATATCATCCACATAAAGCACCAAAATGATGTATCTACTCCCACCGATCTTCAAATATATACACCGATCAACAATGTTCTCCCGAATCCAAAAGAGGTGACAATATCATGAAATTTCAAATACCACTCGTCCTGAGGCTTGTTTAAGTCCATAAATAGACCTTTAAGCTTACACACCATGTTTTCTTTGCCAAGCTCAATAAAGCCATCATGTTGCACCATATACACATCTTCGTATAAGCTTCCATTAAGAAAAGTCGTCTTCACATCCATCCGATGTAATTCTAAATTAAAATGAGCTACAAATGCCATGATAATACTGAATGAGTCTTGGTAGAAACAGGAGAGTAGGTTTCAGATAATCAATACCTTCTCTCCGATCGAAACCCTTGGCCACAAGTCCGGCCTTAGTATCTTTCCACCGACCTCCGCATCTCTTTGGTTTTAAAATCCATTTGCAACCAATCGGCCTCGCATTCATCCGGTAATTCAACTAAATCCCAAACCCCATCAGTGATACATGGATGCCATCTCATCCTCGCATGGCATGTGTCCAAGATGAAGATTCCGTACAACCGATGGCTTCCTCGAAGGTAACAGGTCGATGATAAATCACCATCAATATCATGTTCCCGCAAGTAAACCACATAATCATCGAAATCGCAGTCTCCCGACCCTTTCTGGATCTTCTCAATCGCGACATCGCTGACATCATCCTCCACGCCCATAGGCTCTAAAACATGATGAGGTTCGTGATCAAGAGAATGAACATCAATACGTGGTAATCCCATCGCGTGTCGGATAAGATGGGACATGCAAAACCACAAGTTCTTCTCTTAATGCGAGATTGCGAGGCTCAAGATTCCCACTATTCCCGATCATTCTCAAAATAAATGGCACGATCGCACTCAATGATTCCGTAGTATGGGAAGGACAATAAAACCTAGAACCCCTCGAGCCTATACAATAGCCAATAAAATGACCACTAATAGTCTTCTGATCAAGTTTCCTCGATTGTGGATTATAAGGCCTCACTCGCCTCCGCATCCCCGTGACATGAAAGTGACGTAAGACTAGGCTTCTTTCCCGACCACAATTGATAAGGAGTTTTGGGCACTCGACTTCATCGGGTACCGATTCAAAATATAAGCAAGTAGCCAAGGCTTCACCCCACGTAAAATCTGTAAGCTGGAGTTGCTCAACATGCATCGCACCATGTCAAGAAGGGTACGATTTCTTCTTTCCGCAATTCCATTCTCGCTCAGGAGTCCCGTGCATCGTGTAATCGAGCTTCTATTCCACATTCCTCGAAGAAATCTAGCAAAAGGTCCGTGATTACGCCCGCTTCATCATATCGCCCATAAGTACTCACCACCTCTATCCGATCTCACCGATTTAATCCTTTTACCCTTTCGAGCTCAACATTAGCCTTAAAGACTTGAAACACGATAAGGATTCAACCTTTCTCAAGAAGCGTACTCAACATGACCATAACGAGAAAAGTCATCAATGAATGTGATGAAGTACTTATAACCACCTATAGCCGCAGGAGTGAACTACCCACATATGTCTCAGATGTATCAACTCCTAACCTCGCCGACTTCTCCGAATTCTCTTTTCTAGTTTTGGCAAGAATTTGCCTTCGACACAATCAACACAAGTGTCAAAATCGAAAAGTCTAGATTACGGAGAATGCCATCTTTAATGAGTCTTTCCATCCTCTCGCTTAGAAATGTGACCCAACCGCTTATGCCACAACATGTAGGAATTTTCATCAATCCTTTTACTATTGTGAGCTAACAACATTCATAACATGAGCATTGATGATGATTCAAGAAGATAAGGAAATAAATCAAGCATATATAAGCCATCGACAGAGTGCCGTAACCAACTAGCTCGAATTACGAAATAAGTAAACTTTTCTCGTCACCAAAATGAAAAGTATAGCCACATCTATCCAAAATAGATACAGATACCAAGTTTCTTCTAATGAAGGAATATAAGTCGTATCCGATAGATCTAAAATCGGCCTGTCGCTAGGTGTAGTCCGACAACCCTATGCTTTCAACTTTGGCCTTTACTCCATTGCCCATATGTACAATCGCTCTCCTTCATTGGGCTCCTCCTCGCTTTTGAATTCTCGTAAGGAATTTGTTATATTAATGGTTGCACCAAGATCCAACCACCAAGTATTAGAAGGAACATCAACAAGATTGGATTCAAAGCCCACAAAAGCTACATGAATCTTCTTATGGTAACTTGTCATTTTCGTAATGTGCTCTCTCACCCCGTAAACCCCATCATACTCGGTATTAGCAAGCAATCTCGTAAAGTTACCCTTTTCAACTTTGTCTACCTTCTTAAAAGTTCTTCCCATCACGCCAAATAATCTTTAGCCTTGTCACATGCAGTGGATGCTATCTCCGATCGCTCTATCAATGGTGTATTTCATCAGTGTCCAGACAAGTTGTCTATTGGATTCATCCTAAGCCATCCACTCGCCCTTTCAAGAAGCAAGATTTTATCTCATGGGCTTGATGGTTCATCAACTCTCAAAGCCAAGTCTCTATTCAATGTCGATAAATAGTAACATGACTGGATTCACGCCATCCTCATAGTTTGTCCCACCAAAGTCTTAATGGAGGCAACTTGGAGAAAGGAAAGAATATCTAGAGTCGAGAAATCAATAATAAGTATTAATAGGCATGTGAAAACAAAATCATGCCACAAACAATGATTTCTCATTTTACAATTCTCCAACAAGAAAGGAGTGTTCTAACCCACAAATAAAGCGCATAAGTTGAATATAACACCAACATTGACCTATTACCGATAGTGGTAATTAAGTCACCAAGAGAAAATACCCAACAAATCTCTTTACCTACCCAAGCATCCTACCAAGTAATGATTTACCGATGTAGCAATATCATCACCCGTATGGATCTTGGTTATAAAGAACAATAATCCATCACACAATCCATAATCAATAATTATAAATGGACAATTAATTGCAAACACCGAATAATTTATCATGATTGGTTCTACGATGCGTAGATACTCAATCACTCTAAATTGAAGTTTTGCCATGCATAATATTTCATACAATAACTAAAATCGAGACCAAATAAGCTTTTATTAACCATAATTAAAGCTTTTCCCAAAATATTTAATATACCTCAATAAAATGTATGAATGCCATGCCCATAATATACAACAATGATGGATTATTTTATAATTGAAATTTGAAAAATTGTCAAAATTAATGAAAATTTTGGACTTAAATGAAGAATTTTCAGAATTATAGCCACTGTTTATAATAACAAAACATTTGGCCCTTACTGTAAATAAAATTAAATTACTTTCTAGTCTCTAATATAATTACCCAAACTATAGAGGGTACAAATAATATTTCGAGAACAGTTGGGCCATATAATAATTTCCTAATATATCAAGGACCCAAATGATAATTATTTTGGGTTAAAAATAATTATTAATAATATCAGGGATCCAAATGATATTATACCATGTTGACTTTCGGTCAAGGACCAAATTGAAACTTTTGCCAAATATTTGGGCCACAACATAAATTTATAAACTATAGGGACCCAAATGATAATTTCACTGCACTTCATCTTCTTCCTCGCGATGAAGCTACAGAGCTACAGTAGCTACAGTTGCATTTTCTTGAACAACCCGATTTTTGCCACCAAAAACATGAAAAATTATATTTTGACTCCTTAAACATCACCCACGATTATTCAATGACCTTTTGGTCAAATATGCTCGTAATCACAAAATCCAAAAATAAAGAAAAATTCCATGGGTGAGTCAAAGCTTGATTCATCCTCAAAATGGCCATGGTTCAATAGGAAATGCATAACCATGGGCTCGATACCAATTGTTGCAATAAATATGAACCGAATGCCCTTAATCTTGCATTTCCAATTAAACACATATTTTAGGAAAAATTTGAGATTTACCTTGATTAGCTATGAATCCAAGCTTCAAACACGCTATGGAGCTTGTATGGATTGTCCGTAAATTGATCCAAGTGTCAGAAAGTCGCCGCTTTCACTCTGAGCAAAATTGCTTGAAGATACCGTAGTATATGAACAAGAAAATCTGGAGAGAACGAGCGAGAGAGGTGCACCGCACTCATTCCCCGCTTTTTCCAATAGCTTAACTCCCAATGGGTCAAGTCACTTATATATCGTGGTCGAGTGCAGGACCCCTCATGTGTTAAGTACAAAAATGCCCATCCCATTATGAGCTATAATAATACAATTCAAGGTTATACTTGTCCATAATATACTACCATATAGTGTATGATAAAATCGCACTCATTAACACAATATTTGATCACTTAATACATGAGCTCATTAAGATTGCTCCTTAATATTTGACATTAGTCACGATCAATCTCAGTAAAGTATAAAACAATTAAAATGATTTATGCTAGTCCACAATATGTGAGAAATAAATCTAACATATCTGTCACTTGATGAGATGATGGACCCACGGCTTTCAACTCCATCACGCAATGTTCAGGACAAACTGATATCAACCATGGAGGTTGTATTTTCATGCTTAGATGAGAGTCCGAATCGAGACCAGCCATGCAGATCGTCAGTCAACAATTACAAATTTAGCTTCACTGAGTCTTATTTTCTAAGTGCTTCTAATTTGTTTGGTTTATTTTTCTCATGTATCAAGTAGTTGTATTAGTGGTTGGTTGTGTAGTTATTGGTATATGGTTACAATGTAGTTCTTGTTTGACGAAACGGTAATGTAAATTTTATTGAAAAATTGAATGAATAAAAACTAAAGTTTGAAAACCCTTTTATAATAAACTTAAATATTATAAATTTATTAAAATAGGCAATTTCGAAATATTATTCTATAATTAAATTCTCCTATCCAAAATAAGAAAGATAAAAATAAAGGGAATCCAAATACGAGTTGTAAAAAAAAAGATAAAAATCCTAGAAGAATCAGAAAAAATAGGACAAAGTTTTAAAACTTAAAAACGACCAGGAAAGAAGGGAATTTTTGGGTCGAGCACAAACCAAAATGAATTTGGCGTGCTTTTTTCATTTTGTTGTAAGCCTCAAAATGATACATTATATGTCTAAAACGACCACTTATAGCCAAAGTTATGCCCTTCAGAAGGTACTCTACTCATGATACATAACACCATACATCAGTCCCCCTCACTTGGAAAAGAATTTGTCCTCGTGTTTGGTTCGTGCAACTCCTCATCATCGGGATGATATTCGAACAAATGAGCCACGTTGAAAGTGTGAGAGATATTCTAATTGTCAAGCAGTTGAAGTATATAAGCATAATCATTAATTTTTCTAGTCACGTGAAACGGACCATACTTGAGATTCACGTCCCTATCAAAAGTGATAGTCTTTGGTATGCCATGCAAACACACTACTTCCCGAAACACTACTAGAAAAATTACATTTACTGACACTTAGTTTATCGACACTTAGCAAAAAGTATCAGTAATTGTGAACAAATGCACCTATTAACAAGTAAGTATTAGAAGATATTGATACTAATGTGTTAGTAAATTAAACATCAATAATTACTGACACTAAAGTATCAGAAATAAAAAAAAAATTATTAATAGTTATTTTAGTTGTAACTCGAACTTGAGACTTCTAAATTTTAAAATTTTAACATTCGAAACGCAGACCATTGAACCATATTGAATTAACTTAATTCATTCGTTTTAAAGATTTAAAAAGTAAAAGTATAATAACAAAAAGATAAGAAAACCTAAATGCTCGATCTTCGCCTCTCAATGCTTTCCCCATCCACCTCTTAGCCTCCCTCCGATCTGCACTCGTCCTCTTCCTCTTCCTCTTCCTCTTCCTCTCCCTCTCCATCCTCCTCTCCGAATCCACCTCATTCCTCCCTTTTCCTCCGATCTCTTCTTCACCTCGCCGCCTCCTGCTCTTCCTCCAGATCGGTGCTTACTCGTTCAAGATATGGTCAAGTGCATGCTTGCTCTGCAATTGCCAGCCTATTCTCTTCTCCTTCCCTTTCTTATCTCTTCTTTTAGCGTTTTGCTTTGCATATCACCTGTTCGATATCGCTTCGCAGCTTCTCAATCTTATGACCAGACCGAATGGAGGACTTGAAGCTCCGGAGTGGATTCGGAGACGCACGGAGGAGACAAGATCCCAATCGGAGGTGCCGAGGTTGCCGCGATCGAGAGAGAGCCACTTGGTAGTTGAACCGATACTTGTATTTCAGTATGCCCTATTTCATGCTACGCAACGACTGTAATTGCTCATGCCGGTGATGGTAACTTTCACACGGTGATTCCGTTTGATCCGAACAAAGAAGAGGACCGCCGGAAGCTAAGCAGTTAAATCGATTCATGGTCCATACCGCCTTGTCAATGGAAGGTACATATGGTATTTGATTGTTTTTGTTAATTGAGACTACAGGTAGTGGTGTTCAATATCTCCTCATAACATGCATCTGCTTAATTAGCGTAAAAAGCATTTAGTTTAAGTATAATCTGCTACCTGTCAATGGAAAAGATATATGTGCTAGTACAAATGTTACGATCGTCGAACCAGATTGCATGCTACAATCTGGTTTCTCCGATTTACTATTGAGCGAGGAACATGTACTCGGTGAACATGGTGTTGGGATAGGGAAAATGAAGGTATTTCAATCTTTCCCGTAGAATTTCGCCTGCTTCATGTGGGTTACTTAGATGTGACTTCAATAGTTAAATAAATTAAAAGGTCAATTACATGACCGGAGTTGGTGGTGCCTACCATCGGATTATATCGTTAACATTAGCTGTAGATGCATTGACTTTACAATGAAAACTAATTTAGTTCCACTTGGTGTTAATCAAAATTTTACTCTCATGATTTACGATCAGTGAGAATATCAAAATCTAAGATGCTTTGTTCACGAGTTAGTGATCATCTCAACATCCTGTTACTTATGATGGGTTTTGCTTGATGTTTCCGAGTATCTAGAAAAGGAGCTAGGCAATCGAAGCTTTGAAGACGATGAAAAAATCAAAGTGGCACTAGACCCCAACAACATCATGAATCGGGAAAGTTAATTCCACCACATATTTGTTTCTAAATATTGTCGTGTAGATTGATCTCAATGGTTAAAGTTGCTACACGTGCTCTTTTGTGAAAGGAGTTGCAATTCATTGGAGGATCCTCAGCCTTTCCGTGGCATTTAGAGTTATTAATGCTGCTTATGCTCGCAAGATTTTCTTTGATTGCAAAAGAGAAAAATGGGGTAAGGTAAGTGGCTATCTTATCATTGATTAGACTCAAAGATTCCATATTTTGTTTAAAATGGTTGCTTCAAATTTGCATCGCAATATTCTAATTGATTGTAATCTATCAAAGTATTTCCAGTTCCCCCTATTCTGCATTCCAAACAAACTCTAAATTAGAATGAAAAGATCATGTGTTGATAAAGAGGAACACGAGGAATAAATCAAATTTACTTTTAATATTGATCTTCTTGACTCCTTTTTATTTTCTTTATTTTTCAGTGCAATAATATGGCTTTGGTGACTGTAAATGAGAGTTTACTTGAATGGCCAAACCAACCTAAGCATAAAATCAAATGGGCTATTGTGCATACACTTCAACCTTGTAAATGCTAATCCCAATCGGAGGTGCTGCGTAATATTTGTTGTTAGTAATCCTGAGATGCTGGAGCAGTGTGGATATTACACTGAATATCATTTGATTTACCTAGACTCATGTGAAACTAATTATATTGTTTTAAACTAGATTTTCTGAGCTTTCAGCTAATATGTTTCATGTTCAAAAATTCTTAAAGCATGAATTGTTATGATTTTTCAAAGTTACAGTATTGGTGCTGGAAAATTTTAATTTTCAGCAGTATGCACTGGCCCTTTTGATGTTGTTAAGACAGATTGCTGCGATTCTGTCTGCTGCAAGACAAGCGATGAGCTGCAGCTTTCACTGCTGCAACATTAGTTGCACTCGAGGATTGAGAGTAAAGAAAATTTTACAGATAGCACTACCTCGGAATATTGATAAGGAAAGCACAGTGACAGCAGTGCAATTGCCGCCATCTTGTAGAACAAGCAGCGATTGCGATTGCAGCGATAGAACCGTAAGCATCGAGACGACCCGCCCCATATCCAGAGGCGACCTATCTTAAAAAAATTGAACTTAAATATTAAAAATCATCTTATTAATGAGAATTCTACCGAAATGTCGGCAGAACCTCCCCTAAATATATAACATTTCCAAACCTGCAATTTCAACATAAACACTCCCAAATCATTTATCAAACATCAACTGCATCAACCCAATCTCATCCGATAACATATCCAATAATACACTCGTTTCATAATTCATATATCACATCCCTAATATAAATCCAAAACATGATAATTATACATTAACCAAAAGAAAATAATTTTCCTATGTCCTCAAACAACCTCAGTGGCCCAAATGACTCTAACTATGTACAATCATCGGGTTAATCTGTTGTACCTGTAATCTCCTGGGGAAAAATATAATAAAATAGGAATGAGTATAAAACTCAGATGAGCTCGAGTGAGTGGATAATAACTTTTAAATTATAAAATAATTACAAAAATAAGTGCATCACTTGTATAATCACGCTTCTCAAATAAATATTTGAATATAAAATTACTTTCAATTCAATCATAATTTGAACATAAGTAAAACCGACATCATCACAAAATCAATAAAAACTTCTCATATCGAAATATCTTCTCAAATTAAAATATCAAACATTAAGTAAATCAAATATCTTTAACCAAGTATCCTTAAACAAATATCCTTAAACAAATATCCTTTAAACAAATATCCTTTAAACAAATATCCTTAAACAAATATCCTTAAACAAATACCTTTAAACAAATATCCTTTAAACAAATATCCTTAAACAAATACCTTTAAACAAATACCTGTGGGATAATCTAGTCTCATCCGGACTCAACGGACCAGCAATGATGTACTATCCGAGTACCATCATGCCCGGAGCTACACGTGATAGACAAAAGGACGTACTCATCTCATGCTCATCAACGATATCTCATACCCGGATCTCATCGGACGTGCAATGATGCGCTATCCCCGCGACATCGTGTCCGAACCATCCGATCTCATATCTCAATATGCATGCATATGCCCCTAAGGGCGTAAAGCGCCCAAACACACTGCCCAAAGCCTCTATGTGTGTTCAGATCGGCCCCAAAGGCCTACTATCTCATCTCATCCTGAGGAACTGGTATTTGCTTAAAACTTAAAAACATGATCAAAATCATTATATATGTATACATTTAAATCATGCTTTAAATCATACTCGAAATCAATATATCTCATGTCCAAGATCCATCATATACTCTTTAAATCATGTTCAAAATCCATATGTATAAACATTCTAAATCATGCTCAAGACCATATGTAAACACTTTAAATTATTCTCGAATCAACATATAAATACTTTGAATCATGCTCAAAAGTAATGTATATACATTTTAAATCATAAACAGGATCAATCATATACTCTTAAAATCATGCTCGAAACCGCATAAAAGCACTTTAAAACATGTTCGAAATCAATCATCTCTTTTACATTTTAAAATCGATACTGAGTATAAATAAATAAATATAACTTAACACAATATTTATACGTAATAAACATTTATTTCGAAAACCATTTAATGAAAGCACTTTAAATATTCATTTCATAAACAAGCTCTACTATATAAAAATCAAATAATTTTAATATATTCCACTCACAATGATAATTTCAGACTCTGGCTATCACCCAAGTCCGCAGTGTAGATTCTCGTCCGCAGATCCACCTAATTTACGTAAACGACACAATTACTTTCCATAATTATAATTCGAACTAATCTCGCAAAAATAACGCCTTAAAATAAATATTCGCCTTAATATTACAAACTCTCAATCTTCCTGACCACCGTAATAATCCCGTATTCGTAATTTACTAATATAATCCGAAATTATACTACCCTCAATTTCATAATTTACTAATTTACCCACAACATCATAAAATTACCAATATATCCTCAATTCAGATTACAAAATCACCCTCAAAGCTGAAAATTACGAAATTACCCTCAACACGTGAAATTACCAAAATGCCCCTACGGTCAACGTTGACCGAAATTGACCCAACGGCGGTGGGGAAGCTCGGGTTAGACACTTCTCGTCGAGGTGAGTCCAACGGTGCTGGTGGTGTCCTCCCACGCGCGGCAGCGGCCGGATCGAGCACGTGAAGTCGCGGCTCTGGGGTGATCGGACGGCAGAAACGGCCTCCTGCGGTGCGGTGACTGGTCGGGAATGGAAGATGGTGAGGTGGGGAAGCTTTTGCAACCGGTGGCGTGGCCAACACGGCCGGAATCGCCGGCGATCGTCCGCACAAACCCGCGGAACTTTCGAGCTTCACCGACGGCGTTCGCATGCGTTTCCGGCAGCAAGGACTGCTGGGAACGTTCTCCGTCTCGTAAGCTTCGATTTGATACCAAGCTCGGCCGGTGAGGTGGTCTGAAATGGAAGAAACCGCGTGGTCGGTTTCATGGGTCGGGTCGGGTTACGGGTCTCTCCTCTCTCTCTTCTCTCGATTTTGCTCAAATTTCACCCGATTTTCACTCTTTTATAAGCATCCACAAAATATCAACTAGACCCCTTCATGATATATCACATAAACCCCTCTCAATTTATCACATAAACCCCTTTCAATTTATTACATAAACCCCTATTAAATTCATTATTTACATAAATAAATATAACAAGTTCATATGTTACAAGCACTAGCAGCTATAGCACTCGCAATCGGTGCAGCTACAGTGCGGTTCCTACTGCGATGAAATGCGATTCTTGCTTGTGGTGTAGCGAGCAACAACTGCAGTTGCTTGTCTGTAATTCATGCTCTCGCAGACAAGCAGCGGTAGCTGTTATCTCTACACCATAAGCGAGCAATGCATTCTGCGCAGTAGGAACTACGGCAGGTTCGCACTGCTGCAATGCTGCTATCTGCTGCGAGTCTCTCGCCACAACGACAGAATCGCCGCTTGTTCTACAACAGACGAATTGCAGTCATCTACGCTTTGCTTTCCTTGTCAATATTACGAGCTAGCTGTTGTGCTTCTTGCTTTTGGGTATCCGAACATCATAACGATTGACAAATTTAATAAAATTTACATCATTTTGTTAGGTTGTCATTGGAATGGATGTCATTGCTTCGAATTTTATGGCTCGAGATAAGACTTATGATCCGAATTTCAAGGAAGAGGTGAGTTATTGATAGTTGGCATGGGCTACTTGTTTGGTTTAGCAGTCATGATTTGTTGTCGGATTTGCATATTCATTTGAAGTTGTTGCCTGATCATCTTTAATTGGTTGTATGCATTATTTAAGCCAACCCTTTTAGAGATTTCATTAACTGGTTATCTGTTGCTATTACTGTAATTTTGTTCTGATCAACTTTCTCCTTAGGTGCCCAATGTTTTTTGGTAAAATACTTAATTTTTTTTCCTGTTTTCTTAATTTTTTTGGTCTTCTTTTTGCAGAACAATGACGGTTCACAAAAGATCTCAGGAGATGCACTCAAAGATCTCTACAAGTCTTTTATCTCTAATTATCCTATTGTATCAATTGAAGATCCATTTGACCAAGACGACTGGGAGCCTATTGATTGTCACGTTATCGATGTGGATGATCTTTATTCTTTTTTTTTTTTAGTATTTTAATCTTCCTTAAATTTGTAGATGGAGAGCCTGATTTGTTTGTGTATGAAAGTAATGGTGTTTTGTCAAAGAACCCATATGATTTGGGGTGTGTACAAAATTAGCAGTTTACTAATATTCTTTTTTAAATAATATCATTAGATTGACAAAACTTAAAATGACAATAATAACTAATAAAATTCATTGATACTAAAAATGTATCATAAAGTATCAGTTTCATTGAGGTGATTGTTTTATTGATATTACTAACTCGTGATACTATAGTAATAGTAATTATTGACACTATAGTGTCATAAAATCTGTAATACTATAGTAATAGTAATTCCTGGCACCACATTCAAGTGTCAGTATTTTTCTGACTCCCAGATCACTGACACTATTAATAAGTGTCACTAAAAGTAATTAGTGACACTATTTTAGTATCACTAAAGGCCATTTTTCTAGTAGTGAAAGAATAAGTGTGACACTAAAGCAACATCTTCAGTTTTCATACAAGTAATGAAATGTGCCATCTTTGAAAACATACATACTACAACCAATATAAAATTGAGACCTATCTTTTTACGTGGTAACCACCCTTACATAAAATCCATGGACAAATCTAACCAAATATTTTCTAGAATATGTAATCTACACATGTTCCTTACCTTGTTGGCAAATCTGACACCTTTCCACAATCTTGCGCATGTCTCTATTTAGTTACGAATAATAATAACTCTCCTTTATAAGTGCTTTAAACTTATCTCGACCCATACGTCTGCCCAATCCTCTTCCATGCAATTCGCGGCTAATATGATCTTACAAAGAACTCTGCACACATAATTGGTTGGACTTGAATATATATCCATCATTTATTAGGAAATCTTCCGCATTCTGATAATTCATACAGCGATCCCAAATGTACGCAAAGTCATCATCTTCCGTATACAACTTTTTCAAGCACTCAAAACCAATAATTTTATTTATTAAAGTTACTAGTAAAGTTGCTCGCCTACTTAATGCATCTGTCGCTTTATTTTGCTACCAAGACTTACTTCAGAACAAAAGTGAACTTCTGCATATAACTCACTTATCTCACATGAATCTTGCTCAAGTTCTGTTGGCTGTTAAAATACTTTAGTGCTTGATGATCACTGTAGAATACAAATTCTTTTTGAATCAAGGAATGCTCTCAAGTCTTCAATGCTCTAAAGATAGTATAAAACTCTTGGTCGTAAGTAGACCACTTCTGCCGTGCTTCATTCAACTTCTCACTCATTTACTTAATTGGTTGCCCTTCTTGAGAAAGAATAGCCCTAATTACTTTTCTAGAAGCATCATACTCGACCTCAAATAACTGGTCGAAATTTGGCAAGGCAAATATAGGAGCGGTGGACAACTTCTTTTTGAGTAAAGCAAAACTCACCCGTTCTTCTTCTCTCCATTTGAACTTTCCTTTCTTCAAGCACTCCATAATAGCTATGGCTATTATACTAAAGTCATGAATGAATCTCTTATAAAATGTTGTCAGGCTATGAAAACTCCTAATTTCACCCACTATCTTGGGCGTATGCCATTCTCTAATGGTTTGCATTTTTGACTCTATAGCTTGAATTCCATCCGCACGAACAAGAAAACCCAAAAAATCTACATTATTTTGAAAACATTATTCTATATAAAGCTACACTTCTTCAGATTAATGTAAAACATATTTCTTTTTAAAACTTCTAAACCATTCTCAAATGCCTTAAATGTATCACCACATTAACAGAATACTCCAAGATATCATAGAAATATACTATAATAAATTTGTAAGAAAATAGTTTAAGAACCTAGTTTATTAAGCGTATGAAAGTACTTGGTGCATTGGACAACCTGAATGACATCACGAATAACTTATACAGCCCTTCCTTCATCTTGAATGCTGTATTCCACTCATCTCTAGGCCTAATCCAAATATAATGATACCTATGTACAAATATATTTTTGAAAAAAACCCAAACACCATCCAACTAGTCTAACAAATCTCAAAAGGTATGAATGAAAAATTGATATTTCAAAGTAATCTGGTTTATTCGTTTGTTATCTACATACATACGCCAAATCCCATCATTTTTAGGCACCAATAATATTGGTACAACACATGGACTCATGCTCTCACGAATGAATCCCTTTTACAACAACTTATTAACTTGTCTTTGTAAAATCACATGCACATGAGGGCTCATGTGATAATGGTGCAAATTAAGTAAACTTACACCAGGGACTAGGTCTATATGATGCTAGATATCTCGTAAAGGTGGTAGCCTATCCGGTATTTTCAATGGTGTAATATTAGCAAACTCAGCCAACAATGGCTGTACTTCCTCTCGAATAGTCTTTTTCTCGAGCTTAGCCTCTTTCTAAAGTTTCTTGCACCCATTACAATTGTCCTTTAGATGGTTCTTGACAATAGTCAGAAAGTTCTTTCTTTCGACTTTAGAATTTTTCTTCTTGTTTGTTAAAGGCACCAAACGAAACCTCTTGCTATTCTATGAAAACTCATACATTATCTTTTCTTTTATGGAGTGCATCTACATCAAATTGCCAGGATCTGCCTAATAATAAATTACATGCATCTATATCCACTACATTGTAGACTACATCACTTTTATACACCTTCCCAATGGAGAAAGGAATATGTCACACCTTCGTACCCTATTCTATAAGGTAGTGGATATTTTTCTGTTAAAAATCCCATCACATCGACCAACGTCTTTGACACTATATTCTCACTGCTGTCGCTTTCAATTATCATGTTGCATACCTTGTCATTGATAGTGCCACGTGTTCTGAAAATTTTATTGCGCTGTCAAACTTTGAAGCTAATGAAGTTTTTGTAAAATGCAATTCAGCATCTTTCTTTTATTTGTCTCTAACTTCAAAGCTTCTCCGTTATCCCTATTATCATTCACCTCTGCCTCGCTAACTTCATCATCCACTAAATTCAATTTTTTTTTATAACATTAATTCGATTAATGTCTTGGTTCCCCACACTTCAAACATTTATTCAACATTGGCCTTGTATATAGGTTGTTCTGCATATGTGGTTAGAACTACTGCTACCTTGATGGCTGCTGCCTAGGTGGTTGCTGCCTTAGCTGTTACTGTGCTGTTTGCTATGTTTGATTGTTATTACTCTATTTTTTTTGCTTATTTTTAATCCCAACATTGTTTGGTCTATTCTGCACTCCAGTGAATTGCCACTGCTATTCTAAAAAGAGTACATTGCTTTCTTTCTTCCAACTTCTTTGCTCTAGCAACCACTATACCTATGTCCCAAATTGCGTCTATAATCTCACCTTACAATTCTTGTTTTAATCCGCCAAGATACTTCGAAACTGTCCGAAAACTCTGGCATATCCATATTATTCTTTGTGTGTAGGCGATAAAATTCTTTTGTATATTCATCAACACTATGATTTCATTGCCTACAATTCTGATATTTCACATATAACTGTTGCTAGTAATTCGCTAGCAGGAAATATTCCTTCATCAACCTCTGTATTCTAAGCCACGATTTGATTAGTGGTTTTCCCACAACTCTTCTTTGATTTTGTAAGTTTTTTCACCATGCAGATGCTGCACTCTTCAATTTGAATGTTATAAGTTTAACTCACTTATTCTGGGGAATATCCATATACTTGAACAAATTTTCTACGTCCGATATCTAGTCTAAAAATTCTTTAACACGCATCCTACCATGAAAATCTGTGATATCGATATTAATCTTATAATTCGAACTCTTTCCATACCTCCTACCATAATCTTTGAATCTTTTTTATAACAAACCTAAATATTGCAAATTTACTAAAATAGGCAAACTCGAAATATTATTCTATAATTAAATTCTCCTATCTAAAATAAGAAAGACAAAAAAAATGAATCTAAATACAAGTTGTAAAAAAAAAAAAGATAAAAATCATGGAAGAATTGAGAAAGATAGGAAAAAATCTTAAAACCTAAAACGACTAAGAAAGAAAGAAGATTTCTGGGCCGAGTTTTGGCGACTCAGTTTTTTTCGTCTCGTCACAAGCTTTGAACTGGTATATTATATGTAAAAAACAAACACATGTAGCCAAAGTTATGCCTTTCGACAGGTACCTTACTCGCGATACATAACATCGTACATCATTGTTATTTGAAGAAAAATTAAATAACTCAATAATAACAAATAATTAGTATTTTTGAGATAAGTACTCTGACGGTCTGACTGTGTTTGACCATTAACTAAAAATTAATATTTATTATGTTTCGGTTTAAGAACTAATTTTGATGTAAATAAATAAAAGGAACTAAAGGATGAAGAATTATGGTAAAGTTAGAAAGTAAATGAAAATATTTATAATTATTTGTAGCAATAAATATGAGAAAACATAATTTAGAACTCTAGAAAACATAATTTAGAACTCTCATATTTATACTTATCACTTGTGATTATATCTTTAAAAGTCACATATTGATATGAGGAAAGACAACAAGGAAAAAGGTTCCAAATCCTTTTTATTTTTAGGTGCTCAAGTTCTCTAATCCATTGGAGAATCCCTAGAAAATTGACCAAGGCAACATGGGTTGATTTGAAAGAAATTATTTTGCCAGTCCCTATTTTGTCTAGGAAGCCTCAGTCGCCTCGCGGTACCACAATTAATAGATCATCATTGTAATCTTGTTAATACTCTCTATATATAAATATACTCTCTTTTGAAATCAATTGATCGAAATTGTCTTTCACCTTGCAGAACTTGCTTACACATACTGAATATTCGTTTTCTTTTTTTTTTTTTCAGGGCAATTAGCGTGACAGTATTCAGATTTGATATAATTACTAAAGCTTTTATAGTTTTGAGCATGAATTTATTGTCAAACAATATATTTATTCTTTGCTTTTTACGCTTAATTCATCATGACTTCTCTCAGAGAATTAAATTAATTTGAAAATTATGCTTGAGGTGTTATATCCATTCTTCTAATATCAATTATAAGCATTCTCTCAAAATGAATATGATCAAATCGTTACATGGTCCAAATTAAAATTATGGTCACAATGTTAGTAAATTGGAAAGCTAGCTACTATCAAGAAATTAAACTTAGTTTTGTTTCTTAAACTGGTTGATATGTGTTGTGCGGAAGCGCGGAGTTGAGCAGATTACTAATTAATGGTAACTATGATTTCTAGAGAAACTTAAATGTGGTGTAAACAATTTCAAAGAAAATTGACACAATAATTTACGTGGTTCGGCGTAAAGCCTACATCCATGAGCAAAGACGGGAATATAATTTTACTAACAAATGAGAATTTAAAAATTGGGAAAAAACTCACAAAACCCAATTCTCCAATACACCCAAATGAATTCTCCTAGCACTCAAGTGGAAGCTCTCTCAACTCTCTCAATTGCTTCACTTGCAATTGCTCTCAATTGTGGGATACCTTAACAAATGAAGAACAATAGCTATTTATAAGAATGCATGGTAGCACTATTTCACCAAACCTTTAAAATTGTCAAAATTTGTTTGGTGATTACCTAATTTTTAGCCAAACTTTGAACATGTGCTTTGTCAAACTTTGAACAATTTTGGCCAAACTTTGAACATGTGCTTTCATTTGATTTTTTTAACAATTCTCCACCTCGGTGAAGATTTATCTAAATCTGAGCCGATTACCAACGAACCATCATTCCCAAAGTGGCTGCATCTCTGTGACTGCTTACGTACCCAAAATTTGGGATCAAGCCAACCGTAGTTCAAAATATTACTAAACTCCCTTATATCTTAAATGATCCTCCAATCTCTACTTTTCTCACTGTTTTAAACTTTCAGGGTATTGACCAGGTTTAAACAATACTTAAACTTGATCATTGTCACCACCTTGGTCAACATATCTGCGGGATTCTCTGCAGTCTTGATTCTCTGAAGAAAAATCTTCCCCTCATCAATAATTTCCCGAACAAAGTGAAATCGTACGTCAATATGCTTCGTACGCGCATGATAAACTTGATTCTTTGCTAAGTGAATAGCACTTTAACTGTCACAATACAAGTTAACATGTTCCTAGATCAATCCCAAGTTTCCAAGCAAGCCTTGTAACCAAACAGCCTCTTTAATAGCCTCCGTAATTGTCATATACTCGGCCTCTGTGGTTAACAGTGCAACTGTAGACTGTAGTGTAGACTTCCAACTAATTGGCCCTCTAGCAAGAGTAAATATATATTCGGTAGTTGACCGTCATTTGTCTATATCATCAGCATAATCATAATCAACGTACCTAATTACACCTTGACCAAGTGTGTCATTTCGTTCAAACAGTAAACCAGCATCAACGGTCTTCTGAATGTACCGTAAAATCTATTTTACAGCTTGCCAATGTCCTTTACCAGGATTATGCATATATCTGCTCACCATACTAACTGTTTGTGAAATGTCAGGCCTTGTGCACATATTTGCTCACATATATCAAGCTACCAACTGTATTTGAATACGGAACTTGCAACATGTATTCTTGTTCCTCATCCGTTGAAGGAGATAGTTGTGCAGAAAGCTTGAAATGAGAAGCCAATGGGGTACTTACAGGTTTGTCTGATCATTCATGCCAAACTGTTGTAATACCTTCTTCAAATATTGCTTCTAAGACAAGTTGACTTTACCATGAGCTCTATCTCTACATATCTCCATGCCAATAATCTTCTTAGCTTCTCCTAGATCTTTCATCTCAAATTTTTGATTGAGTTGAGTTTTCAACTTCTTAATCTCATCTTTGTTCTTAGATGTTATTAGCATATCATCGACATACAAGAGTAAATATATGAAGATCCTTCTTGTAGCTTGCGAAAAACACAATGATCAAATTTATTTATTGTGTACCTTTACCCTTTCATAAAGCGATCAAATCGCTTGTACCACTGCCTTGGAGATTGTTTCAATCCATAAAGTGACTTTTTCAGTTTGCAAAACCAATTTTCATTTTCAGTAACTCTAAATCCATCTGGCTGAATCATGTAGATTTCCTCTTTCAAATCACCGTGTAAGAACGCAGTTTTCACATCAAGTTGAACTAGCTCAAGATCATATTGCGCAACAATGGCTAGCAAAATTCAAATAGACGAATGTTTCACAACTGAAGAAAATACCTCATTGTAGTCTTATCCTTCTTTCTGAGCGTAACCCATCGCTACCAATCTAGCCTTGTATCGAATTTTATCCTTACGAGGAAATCCATCCTTTTTTGCATATACCCATTTGCAGCCAATTGCCATTTTATTTTTGGGCAGTGTAACTAACTCCCAAGTTCTATTTTTTTGAAGAGACTGCATTTCTTCATTCATTGTTTACTTTCACTGTATATTTCAGGGCTACTTACTGTTTCTCTATAAGTGGAAGGAACATCACCATCTACAATTAGAAGTGCATAGGCTACCATATCAACAAAGCGAGCAGGTCTATGAATCTCTCTTTGTGGCCTTCTATATGCAATTGAATCTTGTTACTCTAAAGGTTCCTGAGTCAGAACCTCTTTTTCATCTTTAGTTGATTGAGAATCATCTACCTCTTCAACACTAGTTGGATCATCTTTAACCTTTTCAAGCTCCACTCGTCATGGAGTACTCATCGGTGTTGTCATCCTTTTGTGAATCATTTTATTTTAACATGAATAATTCATCAAAATTCACATCTCTGCTGAAAAAGATCTTTTTCGTATCTGGATACCATAAACGGTATCATTTTACTCCACCAGTTATATCCATAAACAATGTTTTCTTCGCTCTTGGGTCTAACTTAGATTCCTTTACATGATAATAAGCAGTGGAACCAAAGACATGTAAAGTATCATAATCGATAGCGAGTTTACCGATCCACATTTCCATGGGTGTTTTGCCCTTAATTGCGCTTGATGGCAAATGATTAATCGGATGGCACGCATATACAATGACCTCAAATTCAAAATTCCTTGCCTAATCCAAAGATTGGACAACATACACCGAACTTTCTCCAGTATAGTTCGTTTCATGCGTTCTGCCACCCCATCTATTGTGGTGTACCTGGAACAGTGAAGTGTCGCACAATGCCCTCATTTCGGCATACTTGTAAAAATAGATCATTCTTGTACTCACCACCATTATCTAAGCGAAGTCTTTTAACCTTTCGACCAGTCTGAGTCTCAACCATCTTCTTCCATTTTAGAAATATTATCAAAACTTTATTTTTGTTCTTCATTAAATACACCCATACTTTTCTTGAATAATCATCAACAAAAGTAACAAAATAGTGCATACCTCCCAATGAAGCTACTCTAGTAGGTCCCCACACATCACTGTGAACATAGTCCAAAATCCCTTTTGTATCGTGAATTGCTGAACCAAACTTTACTCTTGTTTGGTTTCCCAGAACACAATATTCACAAAATTCTAATTTACAAGAATTTGCACCTTTCAATAAGCCTTGCTTAACCAAAGTCTGCAAAGCTTTTTCACCGGCATGTCCCAAATGCATATGCCACAACTTGGTTGCCTCTGAATCTGCATCATTTCTCGAAATTGTTGATGCTGATCCAATAACTGTTCTCCCTTGGAAATAGTACAAGTTATTTCTTCTTGTGCCTTTCATCATCGTCAGTGCACCAGCTACTACCTTCAAGAATCCATCTCTCATAGTGATTGTAAGCCCTTTGGATTCTAGGACTCCTAATGAGATGAGATTTTTCTTTAAACTTGGTACAAAGCGAACTTCTGTCAAGACCTGGATTGAGCCATCATGATCCTTCAATTGGATTGAACCTATTCCCATGGGTTTACAAGCATTGTCATTGCCTATAAAAACAACTCCACCATCTAGCTCCTTGAAGCTAGAAAACCAGCCCTTATTAGGACACATATGATAAGTACAACCCGAATCCAAAATCCACTCATCTGATTGACATGTCAATGTCATGCCAACCAGACTAAATTCTGACTCCTCATCATGCTCGACTACACATGCATCAGAAATAGCCTTACCCTTTTGTAAACTAGGACAATTCTTTTTCCAATCCCCTTTCTCATGACAAAAAGCACATTCATCTTTGGCAGGCCTACCTTTAGACTTGCCCTTTTTTCCAGGTTTGCGGCTTTGTGAACGACCTCTTATTGTCAATACTTCTGCAACTATATCTCTGTGATCCTTTTTATCTTTCTTTCTGGTCTCAGCATTATACAGTACACTATATATAGCATCAAATATGACATTGTCCTTCCCATAAAGCAAAGTGGTAGTGAGATGGTCGTATTCATCAGGAAGCGAATTCAACAGCAACAATGTCTTATCTTCATCTTTAAATTTCTCATCCAAATTTAGCAAATCCGCTAATATTTTATTGAATAAGTTCATTCATCGACATACTAGTGCATACGTGAATCGATAGAGTTTCTTTTTCATATAAAGCCTATTTTCAAGGCTTTTCTTCATATATTTTTCTTCCAGTGTCTTCTACAAATTCTTTGTTGATGTCTCCCTCATGATAGAGTACTTCTGATCTTTTGCCAGACATAGGCGAATAGTACCACATGCCTATCTATTGATTTTTGTTCACTCCTTGTCATCCATCTTTTCAGGCTTTTCTTCTAGAGCGAGATCCAGCTCTTGCTGACATAAAACATCCAATACCTCACATTGCCACATACCAAAATTATTGGTACCATCAAATTTCTCCACTTCAAACTTTGCATTAGTCACGTGAGTCCTCATCGATGAAGACGACGATGATGCTTCTGCCATCCTTCTCAACCTCAAATAATCAGTGCCTTCAACAATTATTCACACTTGAAAAACAGTCTCTATGATGTTTATTTCGCGTGAATAAATGCACCAGGAAAGTTCCTAGGAGAATGGAGGAGTCACAACGATCCCACTTAAAATTCAGACTCCTTAGACTCTTATCGTCTTGTTGACAGAACTTTCCTAGACATGTAAAAATACACACTACTTACAATAGACTGTTCTCCAAGTACAAATGGTCATATCTAGTACCGTATCTATGAATAGTACTGTATACCCCAAGTACAAACCTTCGGCTCTAATACCAATTGTTGTGCGGAAGCGCGGGTTGAGTAGATTACCAATTTATGGTAACTGTGATTGTTGGAGAAACTTAAATGTGGTGTAAATAATTTCAAGAAAATTGACACAATAATTTACGTGGTTCGGCGTAAAGCCTACATCCATGAGCAAAGACGGGAATATAATTTTACTAACAAATAAGAATTTAAAAATTGGGAAAAAACTCACAAAACCCAATTCTCCAATACACCCAAATGAATTCTCCTAGCACTCAAGTGGAAGCTCTCTCAACTCTCTCAATTGCTTCACTTGCAATTGCTCTTAATTGTGGGATGCCTTAACAAATTAAGAACAATAGCTATTTATAGGAATGCATGATAGCACTATTTCATCAAACCTTTAAAATTGTCAAAGTTTGTTTGGTGATTACCTAGTATGCTGGTGATAAAAAAAATAAATAAAATAAAATAAAACATCATCGTAAAGTTTATTTGATGGAAACAAACGTTTAAAGTGACTTCATTTACAAGAACCCCATTTGCGACAAATCTTTAAACTAAATTTTCAATTGATAAAAGCATCAAAAATAGCTTTATTTTTTATGTAATAAAGATTTGTACTTCTAGATTCAGCATTTGAGTTCGTTATGATTAAGTTTCTGCGTTTCTTAATCAACTAAAATAACATCCTTCCTTGGCCAAGTGAAGTATAAAAGGTGCTGATGGGCAGGTGTCAAGGCAGAGTGATTTATGATTACCACATCAGTGATCCGTACTTGCTTTGAGTGGAAAGATCATCTTGGTATAGGGATGACAATGGGATAAGGTGGGGGCGGAGAGGCCTACCTCATTTTTGACCCCATTAAAAATTTCGATCCTACTCCCCACTCAATTCCCTAATAAATTTAGAGTAGTAAGAATGGCAAATCCTCATATGGGGAATAATTTCCTCATCCCTATCTCATTCTTCATTTACTTATTTTATAGTATATATAAATATATAATTTTAGTAAATTAAAAATTAGTGACTTAAATAAAATCGTTACCATATTGTAAAACATTTAAATTATTAAAAAAATCCAAAAGTTTGAAAAATATCTTGTAAAAATATAAAAAAATATATATATTTGAAGAAAGCGGTATCTTAAGAGAGAAAAGAAGACAATATTCTAGAATTAAATAAAAATTATATTGTGGGGTTTTCTTTTAGTTATAGCCCATTTATATTCGGTAAAAATAAAATAAAAATTTATTAATTAACTAACATTGTAATTGATAAAATAAAAATTTAAAAAAATGTTTACATATAATAAGGATTGGGGTGAAGGTTGGGTGAGGAGTACAAAACTAAACCCTACCCCATTAAGAATTTGGGGATTATTTTATCTCCATTCTCTCTCCCATTCCTTAAAATTTATTCAAAATTTATCCCATTTGGGGTGAGGCCCCAAACCCATGGAAGATTTTATCATCCATATCTTTGTAATCTTCTAATACTCTCTATATACAAATATACTCTCTTATGAAATCAATTGATCAAATTTGTCTTTCACTTAGCAAAGCTTGCTTACATATGGAATATTTGTCCTTTTTTTTTCCTTTCTCCTCTGAGCAATTACCATGACATTATTGAGATTATATATGATCACTAAAACTTTTATTGTTTTAAAGCATGAATTTATTGCCAAAAGTATTATTCTTTGCCTTTTACGCTTAATTCATCATGACTTGCTCTCAGATAAGTAAATTAATTTGTTATGCTTAAAGTGTTATAGTTATTCTTCTAATATTAATTATAAGCATTGTCTCTAAATGAACATATTATGAAATCTGACCAAAACCTTATCACTTTACTTAACCAAGAACAAAATGAATGAAGAACAAATCAATACAGAACAAAGAACCAAGAACAAAAGAAAGTTAAAAAACACAGAGTATTGAACGTGGTTTAGTACTCAAGGTACCTACATCCACGACTGATAAAAAGAAGGGCTAAAGCTTTATTGAATCAGATTAAGATTACAATGCCTTTACAAGAGAACAAGGAACAAATCACTCTCGCTCCAAGCTCTAATTCTCTCTCAAAGTCATTCTAAAATTGATCTCAAGGTGATGCTCTAATTAGCTTACTCTGTTATGTATACAATACAGTAATAAATTTAACCACTACGGTGTCCCTCCTCACCACATCATAACCAAATATAACTAACATGAACCCACAAATATCCATCTTAATTAATTTGGTTATGGCTTTACCCATCACTGTATCAATAACAGTTAGCTTGGCTTACAAGATAACAACTCTAATCAAGATCAAGGAGTTCCTGAACTTGATTGTAGGTAGTAGCTTTGTTAACATCTTTGTAGGATTGACTTCTGAAGGTATTTTAACAACACTAATTACCAAATTACTAATTTCATCTCTGATAAAGTGCATCCTCACATCAACATTCTTTGTTCTTCCAAGATATGTGGGGTTTTTGCCCAGTTGAATGGCACCTGAGCTATCACAATTGATAGAGATAGACTTTAGTCCTTTTAGCCACAAAACTTCCTTCACTGCTTCCTTCACTGCACCTCCATATAAAGTAAACACTAACCCAGTTATTGATCCTCGTCTATCCAAATCTATTGCAAAGTTTGAGTCTACAAAGCCTAAGATTTTACTAGTGGCATTATCAACATTTCCAAATATAATTCCATGATTTATAGTACCTTTGAGTTACCTCAACAACCACTTGTAGCATCCCAATGTTCCTTACCTGGATTTCCCATAAACCTACTAATCAATCCTACTCCATAAGCAACATCTAGGCTAGAGCAAACTATAGCATACATAATACTATTAACTATACTAGAATAAGAAATTTTTCTCATATAGTGAATATCTGCATCTTCTTTAGGTTCCTATTGCTTAAAGAGTTTGAAATGGACAGCTAATAGAGTATAAACATACTTGGAATTATCCATTCCAAACTTATTTAGGACCTTCTTCACATATCCAACTTGAGTAAGGAGTAATGTTCTAGCATGTCTATATCTTCTAATTTGTATTCCCAAAATCCTAGTTATAAGGCCCAAGTCCTGCATTTCAAATTTTACACTTAATTTAGCCTTCTTCTTTTTTATTTCTATTCTATGTTTACATGCTATAAACATGTCATAAGCAAAGAGAAGAAGATAGATAACATCACTAGAAAATAGACTTCTATAATATATATAACTATCATATTTACTTATGTTGTAGCCATGACTTAGTATAAACTCATCTAACCTTAGATGCCACTGCCTAGGAGATTGCTTCAACCCATATAAACTCTTCTTAAGTAAATTAATCATGTCTTCAATTCATTCTTCAATAAGCCCTTTGTTGTGTCATTAATATTTCTTCTTCTAGAGTTTCATGCAATAACACAGTTTTAACATCCATTTAGTGTAATTCTAACTGCAACAACTAATAAAACCCTTATGAACCTGTGTTTAACAATATGTGACAATACTTCATTAAAATCTAGCCCCTTTCTTTGTTAAACCCCTTAACTATAAGTCTTGCCTTATACCTTAGTGGTTCAACACTTATTAAAAGGTTTTTTTTAAAAAAATAAAATCCATGTGTTGTTTTTCCTAAGTGAAGATAACATGTCTTTATTATTCATAGCTTGCTTAAAATTCCCAGGTTCATCACTAATCACTTCATCAGTAAATATCGGTGCATGTAATATTAAATCACCAATGCCATGCCTTTTTGCATTTTAATAGATCTCCTCTCTCTATCTCTTGTATCTTAATAGCCATCCAATTCTGTTGGTTTAGTAATTTCCTAATAAGACTTGGAAAACTTTTCTTTGTCTTTCTGAACATCTATGGACTCCACCTCAAACTCAGATACATACCCTGTTTGAGACTTAGAATTTGTAACTTCTGTTTCACCTTTTTACAACAACATAGCCTCTTTATCAAGCACAACATGTCTACTGATCAGAGTTCTTCATGCTTGCCAATAATACACTAAATCTTGTACCCCTTAATGCCATTTGGATACCCTATAAAATATTCTTTATCTACTCTAGGTTCTAACTTGCACTGACTTATGTGGGCATAAGCAAGACATCCAAACACTCTTAAGTTGATTAGCTCTAGTGGTTTTCTTGAGCAGATTTCCTAAGGTGTTTAGAAGTTTAAGGGTGATAAAGGATTTCTATTAATGAGATAAGCAATTGTAGTAACAGTCTCAGTCCAAAATTATTTTGATATTTGCGTTGAACAACATACATCTTACCTTCTTAATCAAGATTCTATTCATCCTTTCAGCAAGCCCATTTTGTTGTAGGGTATGCCTCACTATTTTATGCCTTGTAATGCCATTCCTTTGTAAAAAAAATTCAAATTCATTGCTGTAGTACCCCAAACCATTGTCTGTTCTCAATCTCTTAATTTTCTTATCAGTTTGGTTCTATAAGAGAGTTTTCCACTCTTTAAACTTCTTAAAGGCTTTACTTTTCTGTTTTAACACATCAACATATATCTTTCTTGAGAAGTCATCTTCAGGTTATAAAGTAACTTGCCCCACCAAGAGATGGAACTTGTAATGGACCTCAAAGATCTGAGCAAACTTTTGATGGCCAGTGATTTCTTCAAGAATAATTCTTCAAGTTTTGCCCACAAACCTGAAGCTAATTTCACCTTTGCTACTTCTCTCAGCACTTCATTAGAAAGATGCAAGATGATGGTGTTGTGAGCCTTATTGTTAATTGCCTTCATGTCTTCAGCCACACTTGAGGAACCTCCACCCTTCTCTTTCTTGCCTTAAGGATCTTCATCATCATCAAGGGCACTGTCAAGCCCTTACTAAATTAGAATGGCTTTCATTTTAAGGCTCTAGAGATAAAAATTATTTTCTCCATTAAACTTTTCAAGATCAAATCTTATAGTCGTTATTTTCAATTAAGAACCATCAACCACAGGCTCTGATACTAGTTTTTTATGAACTTTATCACTTTGCTTAACCTAGAATAAAATGAATGAAGAGCAAATTGACACAGAATAAAGAACCAATAATAAAAGAAAGAAAGTAAAAAAACAATGGGTATTTAACTTGGCTCAAGTCTATTATGGCTAAACTTGGCTCTTTGTCTCGCCTTGAGTAAGCTTTAAGACTTATAACCTTAATTTATTTTTAGAGCTTGATTTGCTTAAGTCCATTCTGATTAAACTTGGCTCTTCGTCTCACTTCGAGCGGGGTTTGAGACTTCTAGCCTTAACTTATTTTTAGAGCTAAATTTGGCTCTTTGTCTCACCATGAGTAGGCTTTGATACTTCTAACCTTAACTTATTTTTAAAGCTTAATTTACTCAAGTCTATTATGACTAAACTTGGCTCTTCGTCTCACCTTAAGCAAGCCTTGAGACTTCTAGCCTTAAATTATTTTTAGAGCTTGATTTTCTCGAGTCCATTCTAGCTAAACTTCGCTATTCATCTTGCCTCGAGCAGGCTTTGAGACTTCTAGTCTTAACTTATTTTTAGAGCTTGATTTGCTCAAGCCCATTCTAGCTATATTTGGCTTTTCATCTCGCCTTGAGCAGGTTTTAAAACTTCTAGCCTTAACTTATTTTTGATAGCTTAATTTGCTCGAGCCAATTCTAAAAGCATACCTCATTACCTTTTATTCATGATCAATTTATTACATGCTTTAAATTTAGGAAAGTTGAATTCATTAATTGAAACAATATTACTTTACAAGGAAACTTACTAGAAATACTTTTTAAATGCTCTGCATTCTATGGTCTCTTAATTTCACATCTATCTGGGTAAGTTGACCTGTATACCCCCATACCTACCACTTGCGAAACCCTATGAGGACCTTCTTAATTTGGACTTAGCACCCCCTGATTGGAATCCTTGGTGCTCTGGTTTACTCTTCTATGCATCTAGTCTCCCACTTTAAATTGACGGACATGCACATTTTGGTTGTATTAGCGAGCTAGCTTTTATTAGTAGTCTACTATCTTCCTTAACGACTTTTCCCTTCTCTCTTCCAATAAGTCTAGATTTTCACAAATCAGCTCGTTATTATACTTCTCATTCAAATACTATGTTCAATGAGTGCTTATCCCTATCTCTACTGGAATCACAGCTTCACACCCAAATGCCAAGGCAAATGGTGTTTCCCTGTGGCGGTCTTATGTGTGGTTCTATAAGCCCACAACACACTAGGTAATTCATTAACCCATGCTCCCTTCTGTTCTCCTAACCTATTTTCCGAAGTCTTTTTATAGTATTATTACCGCTTCTACTTGCCTGTTTGCCTATGGATGTGATGGCGAGCAAAACTTCAACTCTATTTTCATATATTTGCAGAAGTTTCTAAACTTATTATTAACAAACTGCTTTTCATTATCAGTTACCAGAGCATAAGGGATCCGTATTTTTATATCACATTCCTCTAAATAAATTCAAATTTTGCTCTCTGTTATCTTGCTTAAAGCCTCTACCTTGATCTACTTTGTAAAATCATCAATCGCAACCACTGAGTGAGTTATAGATTCTCGTCCCTTTTATAGAGGTCCAATCAAATCAATTCCTTATTGGGCAAATGGCCATGAAGAATTCATTAATATAAGATTCTCTGGTGGTTGAGCTAGAAAGTTGGCAAAACCCTGATAATTCTTGTAATCTCTGGTCTTTTCTTATGCATCTTGGTTCATTATAGAATAAAAATATATTTGTCTCTATACTTTAAAAGCTAAATACCTTGCACCAGAATTATTTTCACAAACCCTTCATGTATCTCTCTAAGCACATAATCTGTTTCTTTCTCATTCAAACAATTTAGCAGCGGCAGAGTGTACCATCATTGATATAATATCCCATCAATCAGCATGTATCTTGCTACCTGAAACTTCAACTTCCTTGCTTATTTCTTATAGGTAGGCACTATCCCTTCCATAATGTAGGAGATAATCGGGTCTATCCATGTGCCACTGTGGTTACACTCATCACATCCGCTTCTTGCTCAATACTCGAGCTAGTTTTGATCTCTACAGAAATTAATTTGGGCATCTTGAGATCTGACTTTGCAGCTATCTGTGCTATCATGTTCGCCCAAAAATTCTCTGTTCTTGAAATTTTCTTTGCCTCTATTATCGAAATATACCAATCAATTGTCTTGCCTTGTGCAGATAAGCCTCTATCCTCTCTCATTTCGCCTGGAAGCTATCATTGATGTAGTTTGCTACCAGTTGAGAATCTATTCGAACCTTCACTTTTTTTTACCTTCAATGTTAGTGCAAGTCTAAACCCGTAATAAAGGTCTCATACTAAACTTGATTGTTGGTAGCTTTAAACTGGAGTTTTACTGTGTATGGAAATTTTATACCATCGAGGCTAAGTAACACCACTCCTGCCCTTACTCCTTGATCTCCAAATGATCCATCTCTGTTCTCTTATTACGTGTTCGTTATCTGCATCCTTATACGCTTCTGTGCATTCAGCTATAAAATATGCTAGGCCTTGTGCTTTAATTACTGTTCGAGGTTGATAATTGATGTCAAACTCGCTAAGTTCTATTGACTACTTGATTAGCGAACCAGAGGTCTCTAGCTTGTGTAAGGCTTGTCTAAGTGGCTAATCTGTCAACACAAATATCGAATGCACTTGAACGTAGGGCCTTAATTTTTGAGCAGCTGTAGCTAAAGCAGGGCTTTACTTGTGAAGTACTTCAGATGTTGAACCCCCGTTCCTCTCTTATTAAAGCCAAACTTATAGCCTATAGTAACACAACCAAATACAAGTATAATACTTCTTCTGCTCATGGCATTATTAGTAGCAGGGCTTTAAGCAGATAATCCTTTAGTTGTTGAAATGCCTCCTCACATTCTGGCATCCATTTTATCTTCTTTCCTTCTTTTATCTCTTGAAAAAAGACATGACATTTATCTATTGCACAAGAGATAAACCTATTCAAAGCTACTAACTTGCCCGTGAGACTTAGTATTTCCTTCAAAGTGCATAGTGACTTTATTTCTATAACTACACTTATTTTCTCTAAATTGGCTTCAATTCCCTTGTAACTAACCAAAAGCCCAAAAGCGTTCCAGAGCCCACACAAAAAATGCAATTCATTAGATTAAGCTTCATTTGATATTCCTTTAAGAGTACAAAAGTCTCTTCCAAATGCTTGACCTACTCATTTGCGTCTTTGTACTTTATGATCATGTTATCCACATAGACCTCCATTATTCGTCCGATCAGAGGTTTAAAAGTCTTATTTACCGATCTTTAATATGTTGTTCATACATTTTTTAGGCAAAAAGGCATGATCTTGTAGTAGAATAAGCCTTGATTGATGAAAAAGGTTATGCATTCTTCATCTTGCTCAAATATAGGGATTTGATTGTAACAAGAAAATGCATCCATAAAGTTGAACAAGCCGTTTCCGGCTATAGAATCAACCAACTGGTCTATTTTAGGTTACAGAAAGCTATTCTTAGTGCAAGCTTTGTTCAAGTCTGTAAAATCTAAACACATTCTCTATTTTCCATTTGCCTTCTTGACCAAGACCATATTCAAGATCTATTTAGGGTAATTAACTTCCCTTGTAAATTCTTCTTTTAATAGCTTCTCCACCTTGCTATTCCTGGTGACATATCTCTTCTAGTTAAAGCACCTTCTCTTTTACCTTATTGGCTTTACTTCTTTATTAATTACTAACTTATAACATGCCACCCTCAGATCAATCTCTAGCACGTAATTATAAGACCAGGCGAACACATCTGTATGTGCTCACAAGCACTCGATCAAACTCCTCCCTACTTTCTCGCTTACATTTGAGCAAGTCTTTACTTTCTTTTTCTAGTCATCTGGTCTTATCAAGACTTCCTCCAATTCCTTGACAAGCTTTCGTCTTCCCTTCTTGGATTCCCATTTTACATCCAACGACGTCACCGGCATAGGTTCTTTAGCTGCTGTTATATAACAGCTTCTTGCCACTTTTTGGTCTCTTTTTACAACCCCCACCACACCATTCCTTCAGTGTTTCAATGCCAAATAATAAGTTAACATTACCAACTGACTGATTCTCATAAATGGCCTTCCTAATATCATCTGGTATGGGCTGAATTCATCTACCACTACGAAGTCCAGTATCATGTTCTTCCCAAAAGGCCTTGAGCCTGTTGTAATTGATAGATTTATGATCCCCAAGGGAGTCAACCTTCCTCCACCGAATCCCTTTAAAAAGGCATTCATATGCTCGAGCCCCACATCAGTAATTTCCATCTCGTCTAGGGTAGGTTTGAAGAGTATGTCCAACGAACTTCCTGTGTCCACCAGAATCCTGCTGAGCTCCTTATTTGCAACATTAGCCTTTATGACTACGAAATCTTCATGGGGATACAAAAACCCTTCCTCATCCTCCTCTGTCCATATAATCGGCACTTGTCTGGTCTTTACCCTTTTTGCTGCCGGCATATTAAGCAGAACCTCACGATTAATAAATGCATATCTGCTATAGTTTTTTCTGACTTTGTTCGAACCTCCTACCATTGTTGGTCCTCCTACAATTACTCTCACAACAGACCATTCTTGATCCGCCCTAGTAATCGGGTCATCTCCAACATATTGTCGATCCACTACAAGCTGGCCCCCATTAATGAACTCGTCCAAGTATCGATTTCTCACCAAATCCTCTACCTAATTCTTTAAATCACCACACTTAGATGTCGAATGGTCGTGATCATTGTGGAATATATATAATCTGCTTCTATATCTCATATTTGCTGGTTTGGATATTAGTGGTGGAGGGTATAACAAACTCTGTTCCTCTACGACATGAAACATCTACTCTTGTGAGACTTTTAGAGGAGTATACTACTTATAAGTGGGACTCTGATTGATCATCTGCATGGTCTTATCCCTAGGAAATGTAACGTTATGGTGCGGGTTACTATTTAGTTGACGATAATCTCTTTAATCTTTACTCAGTAATCTGTGAAATGTAACGTGACCAATCCAAGGTTGAGATGTCCTCTAATAATGGTGGTAGGGAGCAGTTTAGCTTCCTCCCCTTTGGCTGACAATGACCCTTGGGCCAGCCTAACTAACCCTCCTATTTTTTAGTCTTTTTTTTCTTTGCACCTCATTCTTTCCATCTACCTGCTTCTCAACTTTGCCGCTTTTTCTTATTCAGTCAGAATATCTCTTTTCACATGCTCATATATATCAGAATATGAATGAATCAAGGGGCTTCACAAATTATACCATGGCCTACCCTATCTACACACTTTCTTTTAGCCCTCTCAGCGCCTATAGATGATTGAATACCCTGAGATCTAGAATCGCTCGATGGCATCTTTTAACAAACTCCTGAAAGGACTCCTTCTCTCCTTGCCTGACTCAATCAGCTCTATCATATCATCTTCAGGGGCTACTACCCCATGAAAATGCTTTATAAATTCTATACACATTTGCTCAAAGCTCTGGATACTCCCTCGTGGCATAACTGTCAGGCCTCGTACCCCAATTATGTCATTGAAATGATCAATGTGCATCAATGGATCATTTGTTTCTTGAAAATTTTAAATTAAGAAAATGAAAATCCATCGGGATTGTGACGTTAATGATTTCTACTAAAAGTAGGGACTCGTTGTCTAACATGATCCTCCAACATGCGGCTTTCTCATGCCTCCGAATCATGTCAATAGCCTGAGTCAATCTTCGAAACTCACTCTTTAATTCTTTAGCACAAAGAGGATTCTGTGCTGCGACTTATACATGTTCTTGCTCTGTATCCCGCAGGTGTTGTCTTAATCCCCTTTCCTCCGGACTCACATCCACTTTACCAGCCGTGCTTTGTACTCTCTGCCCTTGGGCTCCAATTCTCACCTCTTGCCTAATAGGAATGGCTCTACGACTGAACTCAGGGACATAACAGCTTGCTCTTCTCTTCAACGTCTCCATTTGCTTTTCGATTTGGTTCATCCTATCTTACACCGCTCTATTCCGATCCTCGTTTTCCACCTCCCTTAAAGTCATCGACTGTTCAAGACCTGCTCCTCTCGAATATTACCGCTCGTTGTCATGTTGCCTATATATCTTGTAATAGAACTAGGTTTTTGCTTTGTCCCCCCAGACAACACCAAAATGTTGATGTTGAAATCTAGTCGCTTCTCCCTCAAGCAGATTCCCTCGCCAATACTTGATTTTATTTTATTAAGGAAATTAAAGATGTCTTTTAACTTGTGCTTACAGAAAACTATCATAAATCACTGGATATTTTTTCTGGTGAAGACCCTCCGACGTTCAAGTCAGTGATTGGGTTTCACTATTAGGATTTTTTTTAAAAGGAAACAAATTCAAACTCTCACTCTCTTTTTCTTTGTGTGGTCTCTTTTCTGATTTCCTATGTCGCCAAGGTCTCACTCGCTTTCCCCTTTTTTCTGAGGTATTTATCCGAGTGTTCTATTCTTTGCGTTTTTTGCTCCTTCCTAACCATTATTCCCGTAATGCACGTTCTTAACTTTCTATTAAATTATCCATTTTGAAACAATTATTTGGCCATGAGAGTTAATCGTACACGGGAATTACACCCCCATTCTCGAAGATAGTCATTTAACTGATTCCCACTATGGGCTTAGGATGACACACTTAAGTTTTGATTGAGGATTGATTTATACCTGCTTTTGGTGCCACTTATAACACGAAGAGAGTTCGCTGGGCTGACAATGAATGTTCCTGCTCTTGGTTAGCTTAATCTCTAGCAAACGTGCCTTTATATTGGCGATTAATGTTTCTGGTTTCGGCTGGCTCAACCCCGAGCAGGTGTGCTCTTTATTTCCCAAACAACTTCTAATACTAAGACTCTAAAACTATATACGTTGTATTTTTCTGTGATCTTCGTAGTGTGAGCGAGCTCTTCAAGTTTAAGGACAAATGAAAAAGAAAAAAATGTTTACTCTCTTTTTAAAGATCATTGTGTATACATTAGTAAGCTTTTATAAGTCTATATAATGTTTGACATAATAATATTTCTGAAAATGGCAACAAATGAATATTACAAGGCATCGGCCAAGCTACCTCTTTCTAGAAATTCATAAACCAAAATTAAATGACAACATGGGAAGAAAATTTATAAAATTTTACAATGTTCTGATGTCTCTATTAATGCCTCAATCTCATTCAATAATTCTTTTTTATTAGCCATCCACATTGATCAAATATAGGACACCAACTAAATTTAACATAGCAAAATTAGACATCCAGAAAAAAATATATTAACTTGGGAGAGGTCGGTATAAGAATCAATTGTAAATTAAATCATTCAACTAAAATTCGTAGTCAAATTTTAACTATCGAGTTATTACTATCACAACATTGGAGATTCTACAAACTCTCTTGAATTCCCATTAACACGCTGAGAGTCGACATTTGGCTTGATGAATTCAAGCCATTAGGCATTCAAGACAATTGGTGAGAGCTATAAGTTCCTTTAAATCATTTACTCAAAGCTAAGGCAAATCATTTAAAAATTTTCTCTTAAAAAAAAAGGATCAAAGCTATTACACTGATGAAAAGTAATCAAATTCATACATTAAAAAAAAATATTGGTACCAAAATATCAAATTTCTCAAGCCGGAAATGAACTTGCCTAACTACCACCATAGGAATCAGCGAATGGATTAGAATATGAATTCAAAAAGGATAATGTTGTTTACTTATTAGTAATCAGAATGAGAATGCTGGAACTAGAATCAATGACGTGTTTACTTGCAAAATTAAGGCTTGGAATCATAATGAAGAATTTGCAGGGCCCACATATTTAGGAATCATTCCTAGATTTTGATTCCCAAAGCGGACTTGGGCATCAGACTTTGATTCTTGAAACTACGTATTTTACCCCTATTGAATTTTTATAATCCCCAAATTACCCTCAATTAAGTTTTGTCATTTTTACATTTTAGTCCTCACAAAATTTATGAAAACAACCAGCAGTTTTGTATTATTTGCAAATAGGTCATTCATCATTTATTATTATTATTATTATTATTATTATTATTATTAACATTTACTAATTTTATTATTTTAATTGTTATTTATTATTATTTGTCATTAATTTCATTATCACCATCATCAAAATTTATTAAATTTAATTATTACTTTAATAATAATTATTAATTTCATTAATGTGATTTCTATTAATATTAATATTGTTATTATTTAAATTTATTAATTTTTATTATTTTGGTTATGAAACTTTTCACCATATGCCCCGTCCCAACTCCTCAAACGTGCTCACCATTACCCCATACTTTCTTTTAACTAAAACTCCAAGGAATGAGCAAACTTTATTTATTGTCCATTTGGGATTGAGGTCTTGTAGCTTATAAGTTACAGCTGTTATGGAAAAAAATTGTAACTGTAAAATAAAAATTAATAATATACAGTAAAAATTATTTTAAAATAATAATTTTAATAGAATAATTAAAATATAATAGATTTTTCATCATACAATTAAAAAATCATATCAACATAACTTCTAAGCTACAACGGCTAGTATTTACCAAATACTTTAGTATTGTAACTTAAAAGCTACCCTATACAAATTAAATGAAATTATAATTACTAAAAATTAAAATGATAATTTTAAATAAAATTATAATTATAAAAAATTAACGTATTTGAATTTTGAGATTTATTTGTTTGATTAAATTTAAGAGTAATCTTATAATTATAATTTTTTAATTTTTTATGTTTTGTAGAATAAAGTAGTCTTTTAATTTATTTAGGACTAAAATAATCATTTATAGTATGAAAGTGGTTGATTAATATAAGTTTAAAAATAAAGGTAGTCTAAAAATTTTTTATAATGATTAAATGTACATATTGAAAAACTATGTCCTAGAGGCTAGTCTATTAGTTTCCAATTTAATTATCTTTGTTTCTCAATTTTTTTTTTTTGGCATGCCAGTTGACGAATGTTGGATCCTCGGCTTCTTTCTCGCTCGCTGAATGTTCAGGGCGAGCTGATATCAATTATGGAAGTTCCCTTTCCATGTTTAGATGCAAGTCCAAAATCAAGACCAAGAATGCAAACAGTCTTACAACAATTACGCATTTAGCTTGGTTTATTTTTCCCATGCACATTTGTAGTAGTTGCTCTCATCTTTATATTTAAATAAATACTATTAATCTGAGTTTTAACATCCTAGCTTCACTTTTGCAAAAACTAGACTCCGCTTCTATACGGCCTCTGTAAACCTACCGCATCAATTTGTTTTGCTGCCTCATCTACCTCAAGGCCACTTTAATTCCCTCATCTAGCTCAGATACCTAATGCTGTCAATATGGGATCACTAGAGATACTGAAGATTTTCACAAAGAAATTGGGGCTAATGAAGTATGGCTTCAGTAGATGGAAACCATACGTTTAAAGTGGCTTGATTTAAAAAATAAAATAAGGGTGTTTCTCTGGTCCATCTTGGTCTAGGAAGCCTCAGTCGCTTCTCGTAGTACCACAATCAATAGAAATTGGCCTAGCCATAGAAGCATCGAAAACACCTTGAGAAATGGATGTAAAAAAATTTTTGAAGAAAAAAATCAGAGGAAGATCAGATATGTGAATTTGAAAATTGTGCTCAAACTGTTATATCTATTTTTCTAAGATTAATAATAAGCATTCTTTGTAAATTAATTGATCAAACTGTTACATGGTGCAAAATTTTGGTTTCAATGTTAGTAAATTGGAAAGATGGCTCAAATTAAAAGTCCTCGGCAAAGCGAGATTTATTAATAATAGAAAAAAATACAATAAAAAGAAGGGTTAGAAAACAATTAGGAGAATCAATAATTAAGAAAGTCCCGCTTAACTTTGAATAATAAGTTCTGTAATTAATCAGGAAGCTTCTCAAACCAAATAAAATATGGATCAATGCAAATCTGCTACTTATAATTGTTTTCTAATTCAACATTTGAAGTCTCTCTGTCTCAATCATTTTTATATCAATTTGATGACAAAATTACGGGTATATATTGAATTTTGCTAAGCCATATGTGCTTACTACAGTCAACGGATATTATTATTTGGTGGTCAGCTTCAACGCCATTATTTACGGTGCAGGAAAATACAGTTCTGAAGGGGCAGTTTAGTCCGGAAGGGATGGTTTATAGTCTCCCAGGTTTTTAAGGAGCTGGGTAAGAAATTTTGATGGTTTGACCCCATTCAACAAAAAATTTCCCTCATTTCTATATTAATTTTTTAGAAAATATTGTTGGAGTAGGTGCAAATTGATAAAGAAATTTTGATATTGACGTCCATTTTATAAATTATTAATTTTTACTAAAGTTTTACCCCTATTGAATTAAGCTTTTAGATCAGCGCCCCTTACTTAAATACCTTGACTCTATGAAGCACAGTTCAAAATTCTACTTCTGTTAGTATTTTAGGAATGTTTATTCTATTCACAAATTGTGGAAGAGTGTGAGGGAGAGGAAAATCTCACGTTCGTGGAGTACCAATCACTGTGCAAAGGCGCAGTGACCGATAGCCGACTTAAAGGGGGAATTGACTATTAAGTGCAATTTATTTATTTATTTTATTTCATTTTTGGTATTTTATTTTTAATTTTTTATAGACCTGTCTGCCGGCTTTACCGTGAGGCATGAACTACTTTTTTTATTCGATATATTTAACAAGTGGCATATCAAAATTCTAGAATTTTTTTACCGTGAATATATTATAGTAATTATTAAATTTTGAATGGCAAAAATAAGATCATTCTCCTCACCTGCTTTTTATATAAAATTCTCTTTACAAAAATTCCTTACGACAAAATGTTATTACCCCCATCGACATAACTATATTTACCGACTCTAAAACATAATTTATTATGTTTCTCGCACCGAAAGTGAAGAAAGAATCCCGTATCACCTGTTTTATTTAAGTTTTTTTTGGTATTTGAAGTCTAAATAAAAAGAAGCTATTCAAACACTAATATGTAAAATTAACCTTAAAATCAGGAAAATCAACAAGCTCAGTAAGAAGACAACTTTTTTAGGGTAATTTCCTTCTAAATTGAAATTGATAATTTCAAAATTAGAGAAATATTGTAGAAAATTCAAATTTAAATTTCACGGAGCTGGAACCTTTCTATTCGGAATTTCCTATGTTTATTAAGAATTATGTTTGAAATAAATAAATGAAAGAATCATATAAGAAGGATGAAGAATTTAGGTAAAGTCAGGAAATAAATGAAAATATTAATAATTAATTGTCCTATGAGGAAAATCAATCTAAACCACTACTATTTTGAAATGTTATCTGTCACTAGATCTTTGAAAGTCTAAGATGGTAACAAAGGATCCTATACAAACTTTTGGAAATGATTTGGCCTAGTTTTGAGTAGATAATGTAATTTAAATTTGATTCTTATTCCAAATGTCGACTCAGGGTGTTAATGGAGACTCAGGAGAGTTCGTAGAATCTCCAATTAATGTTGTAATAGTAACTCTTGTGGTTAAAATTTAATTGTGAATCTGGGTTGAATGATTTAATTTAAATTTTATTCTTATTCCTACCTATAATTTCTCTTTTTGTTTTATTTTTTTAATCTTCTTTTCTGGATGTTTGTAACATCAAAGTTAGTTCATGTCCTGTATTTGGTCAATGTGTACAAAACCCCTTGTGATAAAAATAAGAGGACAAACAGATGATTACAAAACAATAAAACAAGTGAAAGACCAAGTCCTAGTGCCTAAATTAATTTCCAATTTATCTTTGTTTCTCTTCTTTGTGGTTTCAATAAGCTCTCTGACTTCAAACAAAACAACTGAAGAAACTACTACTATTAATTAATTCCCGTTGTACTTTTTTCTGCATCATACAGAAATTTCAATTCGATTCAGGTTATGTTAATTTATTTGCCTTCGCTAATTTATCTGTGTTTTATATATTATCAATGAGGTCTGCAGCCTTGAATATAGTAGTTGTTTCACTTGTTTTGTTTATCCTATTTTCAACAAATTTTCCAGTTACTGCGAATAACACTTCAAGAAGCCCGCAGATATAAGTCATATAGAATCAATGGATTCATGGTAAAATCCCCCTATGATGCATTCTATTATAACACTTCCAAAGGCATGAACATAACAAATTTTCCAGTTACTTCCAATAACACTTCAAGAAACCCGCAGATGTTATAACACTTCCAAAGGCATCAACATAACAAATTTTTTGTCCAATCCAAAACTTATCGCATGTTTGGCAAGGTTTCATTGGGTGCGGATAAATTTGGTGTACCAAATTTGGCATACCAAACGCACCCCAAATAGAGTAGAAAAAACTCGTGGCATTCCTCCTAATAACTCCAATGATTTTTCCTAAAATTAAAACCATATTCTTAAGCCTTTAACGTGTACAAATAAAGTTTAGTACCTCAATAAAGAGGCATATAATGATAAAATTAAAGGGTGATGAAAGACAACCCTCGACTATTTAGACTTTGGGCACGGTGTGTTATTTTCCTTTCAGTGACTGGCATGAATTTTGGGAGGCAAATGCCCAATAAACAAGTTTATTCAGTGCAATAGGATCCAAAAAACCTTAGTCAATTTGTCCATTAATGTTTATCACAAATACTTTTTATTCTATTTCCTGGGATGACTTTTCATGTTCTTGTATTAAAAAAGTAAAACATAAGAAAAGATAAGAGGAATTATTCTTGATTGTTTGTCATCTTTAGTGGAAAAGCCCTAGCGTTTTAACATTTTCTGTATTGTTGCTCTTTAAATGAGAAGAATCTTCGGGGAATATCTTTCCTGCATGATGAATTGACTTGTTTACCTCTCAGTTGCACTTGTGTGTGGTTTCTATAAATTTGGCTTCCAACATGCTTGTTTTCTGCACCGTTGTTATGTTTTTCAAGAGCGCTATGAGTCATGAAAAGATCTTTTGAATTTCAATAATTCTCGGTTTAACTTTATTTATTTTGTGTTTTTATAATATCAATGGAATCACCAACCATCAATACAGTAGTTCCTTCACTTGTCTTGTTGATCCTATTTTTTGTGTTAAATTTTTTAATAGCTGTTTCTTCTGAATCTAATGAAGAGGCTGACGCCCTTCTCAAATGGAAAGCCAGCCTTCAAAACCATAACCGATCTCTCCTTCCTTCTTGGATTAACGACGCCACCAATGTTTCATCCAAAATAAGCCCATGTGGTTGGTCCGGAATCAATTGCAATGATGCTGGAAGAGTCATCGCTATCAGCCTCTCAACTATGGGATTAAATGGTACGCTTCATGATTTCTCATTCTCATCGTTTCCTCGACTTGCTTATCTTGATCTCAGTTACAATGAATTCTTCGGTACTATCCCGCCTCAAATTAGTAACCTTACAAATCTCAGATACCTTTATTTAGGATCCAATCAATTGTCAGGAAATATTCCACCTGAGGTTGGTCTGCTGCGTCATTTGGTGGTCCTTCAGATTTTTTTTAACCAATTAGATGGCTCGATTCCACCTGAAATAGGTAAGTTAAGTTCTTTGGAGGTGCTTTACTTGTACTCTAACAACTTGAGTGGTTCAATGCCTCCTTTAGGAAATTTGAGCTACATGTCTCAATTGTTTATTCATAATAATTCACTTTCTGGTTTCATTCCTCCATATATTGGAAACTTAAAATTTATGTCCCAATTAAATTTGAGCTGTAATCAATTTAGTGGTCCAATCCCTCTTTCTTTTGGTAATTTGAGCAACTTGATTTATTTGCACCTCTATGAAAATTCACTTTCTAGTTCTATCCCATCAAGTGTAGGAAAACTGAAGTCCCTTTTCGAATTACAGTTGAGTGGAAATCAACTCACGGGTTACATTCCACGTTCCTTTGGTAATCTAACCGGTTTATCATCTTTAGTTTTGTCTGAAAACGAGCTTTTTGGTTCCATTCCAGATGAAATAGGAAAGATGAGGTTTCTTGACACTCTCGTCTTGAGCGAAAATCAATTTGAAGGGGTTTTTCCACCATCTTTTAGTAATTTGACCAACCTAAAAGAACTACTACTCATTAATAACCACCTATCCGGTTCCATTCCTCCCGCCCTTGGGAATCCCATGTTAAGCAGGCTAGGATTGGATTTCAATCGTTTTGTTGGTTATTTACCCCACAATATATGTCGAGGTGGAGCACTAGAGTATTTTACTGTTTCTGAAAATCATTTTCAAGGAACAATCCCTAAAAGCATGAGAAATTGCGCAAGCTTAGTTAGAGTACGCCTTAATGGAAACAACCTTACTGGAAATATATCAGAAGCTTTGGGCATTTATCCTAACCTGACTTTCATAGATCTCAGCCGCAATAATTTCTACGGTGAAATCTCATCTAACTGGTGGAAATGCCCAAAATTAGGCACTCTCAATGTTTCGATGAATAACCTTACTGGAGGTATACCGCATGAGATTGGAAACTCGTCTCAACTACAAGCACTTGACCTATCATTTAATCATATAGTTGGGGAGATTCCAAAAGAACTTGGAAATTTAAATTCTCTAATCGAGATCATTTTGAGAGGGAATCAACTTACAGGACGCCTACCCACAGAAATCAGTTCACTCATTGATCTTGAATACCTCGACTTATCTGCAAATAGATTTAACAATTCAGTCCCGGAAAGTCTTGGCAACTTACTGAAATTGCACTACTTGGGCTTAAACAACAACCAGTTTATCCAAGAACTGCCAAAGGAGTTAGAGAAGCTGGTTCAACTTTCAGAATTAGATTTGAGTCACAACTTTGTTGGAGGAGAACTACCATCTCAAATCTGCAATATGAAAAGCTTGGAGAAGTTGAACATCTCCCACAACAACCTGTCTGGATCAATTCCAAGTTGCTTTGAAGGAATGCACTGGTTGTCATTCATTGACATATCCTACAATGAATTACAGGGTCCAATTCCTAATAGCACAGCATTTCGAGGAGCTTCAGTGGAAGTATTAAAGGGGAACAAAGGATTGTGTGGAAGTGCAAAAGGATTGCCACCATGTAAAGCTCTAAGGCAACATAAACGAAACTCCGGAGCCAAGTGGTTTGCAATAGTATTCCCTCTTTTAGGAGCACTATTTGTTTCAATTGTGTTCATATCAATTTTCTTCGTTCTTCAAAAGTGGAAGTCAGACTCAGGAGATCGACAGAGCAACAACCAGAACCCTCAGGGATTGCTTTCTATATTAAATTTCGAAGGGAAACTTGTGTACGATGAAATTGTTAGAGCAACAAATGATTTTGATGCAGAGTATTGCGTTGGAAATGGTGGACATGGAAGTGTTTACAGAGCTGAGCTACTATCAGGGGAAGTCGTAGCTGTTAAGAAATTTCACTCACCACTCACGTGTGATCAGATTGTAGATCAAAAAGAATTCTTGACTGAAGTTAAGGCCTTGACAGAGATACGACACCGAAAAATTGTGAAGTTTTATGGATTTTGTTCACATGCTCGGCACTCTTTTTTGGTATATAAATTCCTTGAAAGGGGTAGCTTGGCTGCGATCTTGAGCAATGATGCAGAAGCACAAGAACTGCTTTGGAGTCAGAGAATGAATGTGATCAAAGGCGTAGCTGACGCCTTATCTTACTTGCACCACGAATGCTTTCCACCAATTGTCCATCGAGACATATCAAGCAAGAATGTGTTGCTCGATTTGGATTATGAAGCTCACATTTCAGACTTCGGAATTGCCAAGTTTCTGAAACCAGACTCATCCAACTGGACTGAATTTGCGGGCACATACGGATACGTTGCACCAGGTATATATATATGTATTATACAATTCATTGGTTGCCATTTATATAGAATATTATTATGCTATATTTTCCATTCAACAAACTTATTGATGCAGAGCAATAAATTGAAGAAATCCTAATTAGATTGAAATTTATAATATTTAGGAATACTTTAATTAATTTGTATTTTAGTTTAATTTGATTGCCTATTTAGAGTTTCATTGCATAATTATAGCTTATTTAAATTATATTCCTAATTCAGGTATAAGCTTACTAAAATAGCCTTTCTAGTTAAATTAAGATAAGTCGTGGTTAATATAAATAAGTGTTTTTTTGTAGCTTTTACAAACAAGACCTTGAATATTTGTTATTGTATATTTCTTAGAATAAACTCTTGGTTTTAGTTCTATTCTGGATTTTTTTTTTCGATATTCTGTGGAATCAGTGTAGATTTGCGGATATTCTTAAAATCAACGTGGATTTAGTTTATTTCTTTATTCTAGTATTACTATGAATCTATGGAGTACTGAAAATATTCCTATCCGCCAATCACCCTATATCTTTTATCCCTCCGCTGCGTCAGTTTCATTGCGGAGTGTTCTTTTGTAGAACCGCACTACATCACTTACGTAAGCGTACATCAATCTTTTGACTTGAAAACAAAGCAACCATTTTTCCTTGATCTTGTAGAGCTTGGTTACACAATGAAGATCACAGAGAAATGCGACGTGTACAGTTTTGGAGTGTTAATGTTGGAAGTGATGAAAGGGAAGCATCCAATAGAATTTCTCTCTTTGCTTTCATCTTCGTCTTTCAAGATGGACATAGCTCTTGATGAAATGTTGGACCCTCGGCTTCCAACTCCGTCACGCAATGTTGAGGACAAAATGATATCAATCATGGAAGTTGCTTTTTCATGCTTAGATGGGAGTCCAGAATCTAGGCCAACCATGCAAACAGTCTGTCAACAATTACATACTTACCTTAGCTGAGTCTTAATTTTCTACGTACTTCTAATTTGTTTGGTTTATTTTTCTCATGTACTAGTGTTCAAGAAATCATAAGGGTAGGCTATTACGTCAACCATGTACACTTCGTGTATGGTGTACTCTTTCATTTATAAATGAACTGTACTCTTTCGTTTATAAATAATGTTTGCTCATTCCTTAGAGGATTGATGACATCCATCTTTGTATATATAAAAGGCTACGCCTAATCAGAGTTTTAATTTTAAAGATATTTTAGTTTAAAGAGTTTTACTAATATTTGATATCTTGAATATTTCTTTCTTATCTGTTAATAGAAAAGAAAATTAAAGTCGTAATTACATTGATATATTATGAATTGATATAAGAAATATAAATATTAGTAAAATTAATTTGTAGATTAATTAAGTAAATTGTATTTTATGGGCATTCGATACATTAATCTAAGGTCAAATGAGATAGATCACATGATATATGGTAAAGTAATCCAATTTCCCACATTGGTATACAGTTTTGTAAGCTAATAAGCCAATGAGACATACAACCTACGAAATTGAAGGGCTATTATTTATATTTCACCTTTGGACTAATATATATCTTTCGGTACTCTTCCATAGCCATATATTAAAATAAATAAAAACTCATAGCAGAGATTATATTCATTTGCATGCTTTTAAATAGATTTTGAAATTAACTTTGCATGCTTTCAAAATATATTTTGAAATTGGTTTGATTATATGATAATTGAATTATCTTGTGGCATTAAGGATATGATTTGAGTATTATTTTAGCAATTTTGAGTTTTGCATTAAGCCTTCAAATTAATTGATAATGTTGACACACTTTTCTGTTTGGTTTGAAATTACTAGTTAATGAAATTACGAAAAGCCGATAATGAATGGTGTAAGCCACATAGGTAAAATGAACTTTAAAGTCTCATTAAACATTCATATTAATATCATTTTCGTATACATGTCCATAATATATTTTATTGAAATCATATATTTTGTTAAATTTTGTGTAATTAAAATAAATATGTAATTCAAGTGAAGATGTGAGAATGTTTCAAGCTATAACGGTTGTCACTGAAATTTTCCACACTTTAGCGATTCAGCCAACTCCATGACCCAAATAGTTTATTCTAACAATTCAAAATATTTTAGCCACTTTGATTGTTGGCAAATTAAATTTGATCAACATCGAAACAAAATTCAAAGTCATATTTTCTTAAAAACAAGCAATATCTCATCAAAGATCAAATATGAGTAGAATTTTTCATCAATCAATCAAATCTTTTAGTTTTGAAAAAATTTATATTCAAGGTAAATCTGGGAGCTATCACTAAAAGAAAGCTGTGTATATTGATCAACAAGATTAGTACTATATATACTCTTTACAATTTGATATTTAGAATTTTTATGTTTATTTTGTTATTGAGTAGAGAGATGGTTATGTAGAGATTTGGGGTATGCAACCATGTAATGACCAATGCTTTAAAATCAAATAAATGTTCGATTGTTTGTCCAAACTAAAAAAAAAAAAAATATGTAGAACCATAAGAAAATGGAACTATAATGTCTGGCGGTCGTGATCCTTAAGGAGAGAGGCTGAAAGAAAGAATTAATACATCTTCTAAGTTGGTTGTTTCAATGCTTTTGAGCAATCAGTATTCTCTAAGTTATATCTTAATGTAGAAAATTCAAATTGAACAATGTAAAATTATTTAAGCTCCTAACAAATATGGCTTTCTAGGGATATATTATAATTTTATTCCTTAGGAATTAATATCAATTAATTCAAAAAAATTTAGGCCTTGTGTAGTTTCAAGACAGCTATGACATTTGTGCACTAAATCCTAAATATCTTTAAGAAGAGAAGTCAGAATTTAATTCTGTAAAATTCTTGTACTGCTGCATACATTTATCTATTGAATCCTGCTGCATACATTTATCTATTGAATCCCACATATATATAGTATGTAATTTCATATTTAGATCAATATAGTTAGATCATGAAAGTTGGCTAATAGTCATGGACTTAGTTCCTTCGGTGATTCTGAGCAGTCAGTGTTCTTTAAGTCATATCTTGATGTAACAAATTTTAAATTGTAAATTGAAAATTATAAAATTATTTGAATTCTTGATAAAATACAGTTTTATGATAATATATAGCTTGTAATTTTATTCCTTATTAATTGATATCAGTTAATTAAAATACTTCTAGCCTTGTGTAGTTTCAAGACAATCGTGACCTTTGTATCGAATATCTTTAAGAAGAGAACTCCGAATTTGATTTTGTAAAGTTATACTACAACTACACACATTTATTTATCAAACTCTTTGTAATCTCATATTTTGTTGATCAATACAATTAAATCATGAAAATTGGCTGATGATAATGGACTTAGTTCCTTCTATGATTCTAAGCAGCTAGTGTTCTTTAAGCCATATCTTGATGTCAAAAAATTTAAATTGAAAATCATAAAATTATTTGAACTCCTGAGAAATAGAGCTTTCTAAGGATATGTAGCTTGTAATTTTATTCCTTATTAATTGATATCAATTAATACAAAAACAACAACTATGACATTTAGGATCTTTAGGGGGGGGGAAATAGGTAAAGACCACAAGTGAAAGGAAGGGTAAAGCATCTACGTACAAAGGTAAAGACAACTAAATAAAGTATGTACAATGAATCCCAAGATTAACAAGATACAACTTGTTATCATATTATTCTCTATAAAAGTATGAATGAATTTAAAATTCAATTACGAATAAATGAAAAGAGTTGGAGATTAAGACAAAAGGTGAACTGTCAAGGAGGAGTACGAATCTATCACTAAATCTAAAATAAGTCACTACCACTTCAAGTCGATTTTTCAGCCAAACCGACTAGAATTCGGCCAATCCATAGCCACTATAGTGTCCTCACTACCATATCTACCAGATTCAACCATCTTTGGTCCTAATCACAACCACCGGATGCCAGCCACACCAAACCCGAGAGTTAAGCATTAGTTACAATTTTTCGATTGTGTGGAAACCTGGCAATAAATGGCAAACTACTATCTATACTCACTAAACTTATCTGCATACAATCGTCCCGAAGATGATAATCAAATAATACACGCAATGTCTGCGGAGGCTATCAGTCAGATAGTCAAAGAAGCAACCTTACGAGACATAGAGAAAGTTTATAACCCTAGAACAGGAGCAATTGAGCAAGCAATCACAAGTCTCACATCTTCTATGAATAATTACAATAAAGGAAAACAACAGCAGAGAGTCAATAGCAAGGAAATAGTTGAAGATGGCTCACTTGCGATGCCAAAAGATGAGGTACAATTTATGATTGATTTTAAGTTCCAATCTAACAATTTGTACAAGAATGTGCATGATGTTTCCTTGGAGAACGAGACAAGTATTGAAGTCGATGAGCAAAATAAAGCTGAAGAAGTAGAAATGATCGAAATAGTTCTACCTATTGACATTAAAAACAAGAAGGTTGTGCGTGAAGAAGATTTGATTTAAAAGGTTAAATATGTTGGAGAGTGAATTGAATGACAATTAGGGAAAGGCAAGAGCTATTTGATCATTGTTCGATCTTGGAAGTCTTCATTACCTTGAAGAATGTATAAGCGAAAGAAATTGATAAAGTATGGATTCTTCAAAGTTTGAAGAAAGATTGATGAGAAAGAAAACAAGTTCGAGTGACAAGATGATTTGCTCTTACACTAAAAGTTTTATCCTCTAGACTATATTCAAATTCGAAGACGAGTATCTTTTAAGAGGGGGAGAATGATGGACATTATTTTAGGTCTTTATATTTCAATTAGAGTCAATTTTCTATTTTAGTTAAAGTCAATTGTGATTTAGTTTTCCTTTTTAAGTTAACTTAAGGATGTAAGTTTACTCTATGATAAATAGAGATATCTTATTATTATAACATTAACTTTAATAATTCAATAAAATCTCTCTTTTATAATTCCTTCTAGGATTATCCATGAAAATCTCTCTCGTAGTATCATTTGGATTAGAGTGTCATATAATCTCACTTTACTGGTTATTAAAAAAATCTCAGTGAATCATTTGAATTAGAAGAGATCTAATCACGCTTCGATTAGAGCGTAAACTAATTAAGTTGACTTAGTCTAGTACTAGACCGACATCTATTTTTTTTTCTACCCTATCAATTTCACTTTTACTATGCTACTCCATCATTAATAATTAAAAAAATAATTTCTTGCAACACATACAAACAAGTGAACCCCTCAAGTGTAAACTTGAAATATTTTACCATGGGTTGTTCTTTAGTTATTGTCAATGCTAAAGTAAGTGTTATTGAAAAGGAATATAATAAAAAAATTAAAAATTGAGGATAATTTACAATGTAGTCCTTGTAACTTAACGAAAAATCAAATAGGCCATTACTAATTAGTTCTTTAAATAAGTCCTCTGACCTTTGACAATTAACCGTGCTGACACAATAAGCACAAAATCTACTTCTCAGCTTAAACTTTAATTTATATTTTTAAATGAAAAATCAAATTAGCCATTAATAAATCATTATTACTATTTTTTTAAGAAAAGTCCTCTGACCATAACTAAAAATTCATCTATTATTCATTTATTAAGAATTAAGTTTTGATATCAATAAATTACTAGAATTGATATGAAGGATGGATATTTTGGTAAAGTTAGAAAGTAAATGAAAACTATTAATAATTAATTATAACATTAAATATGTGAAAACTAGGGATGACAATGCGATTGAGTAGAGGTAAGGAGGCCTACTCATTCCCCATCCCATTGAAAATTTCACTATCATTTCCGATCCCATTGCCCAATAAATTTAGTGGGGTAGGGATGAGAAATCCCCATATGCGTAATGATTTTCTCATCCCCACCTCATTTTCTATTTATATTTTATATTATATATAAATATATAATTTCAGTAAATTAGAAATTAGATACTTTAATAAAATCATCATCATATTATAAAGTATTTAAATTATTAAAAAAAATCAAAAGTTTGAAACAATATCTTGAAATGATATCAAAATTGTAAAATGTTTGAGAAAGTGATATCTTAAGAGAGAAAAGAAAACATAACAATATTTTAGGATTGAACAAAAAATTATATTGTATGGTTTTCTTTTAATTATAGTATATTTATATTAGGTAAAAAATAAAATTTATTAACCAACCAATATTCTAATTAAAAAAACAAAGGTTATTAAATAAAAATTAAATTTTTTTTTACATATAATAGGGATTAGGGTGAGGCCCATTAAAAATTTGGAGATTATTTTCTCCTCATTCTCCACCTCATTCCTTAAATTCAAAATTTATTCTATTCGAGTGAGGCCCTAAACCCATGGAGGATTCTGCCAACTCTAGTGAAAACTCAATCTATACCACTGTATTTTTAAATGCCACTTGTCATTAATTATATCCTTTCAAAGTATTTTGGTAAAGTTATGAATTAACTTTTTCTTTTTTTTTTTGGGAACATCCTTATATTTTGACTTACGGATCCATTTAGTCTCTACAATTTAAAAAAAAAAAAAGCCTCAAAACACCATTTACAGTTAACCCTACTTTTTCTTAATTTTTATAATAATATACTTAGACCAATATTATTGAGATTAATTAATTTATATTTTAAAAAACTAATTTTAGCAAATTAACCATTAATTATTTATTAACAAATTAACCAATAAATAATTTGGCAAATAATTATTTATATATTAATTAATATCAGCCAACTTAAAGCAAAGTTTATAATCTTGCAACAATCTTACTAATAATTATGCTAGAGTTTTGTGAAACTTTTCGAAATCTGGTCAAGGTAGCATATATTGACTCATGGACTTAGGCCATTTTGGGCTCTAATTCAGCGGTCCATAACATCCATCCCCACTTAAGCTTGCAATATCCTCGTCACGCTTTCGTGCTTCAACACCTGAATGTGCTCTGCGAACTGGCACAAGTCTTCTTCGATTTCCCAAGTGGCTTTGCTCTTGATGAGGTTTTTACTTTATCACCAACCACTAGGGAAGGGCACCTGCTCTCCAATTTCTATTCTTTGTACCGAACTTATCTGTTCTAAACGCGAGAGTCAAAGACCACGCTCCGAACAAAAGGCGGGGAAGGCGACAAAATAGAAGTGTGCCTTTTTTTGGTGGGTTCAATTTATATGCCCTGGTGGTGAAATGGTTTCGTACTCACCTCTTTCTCCCAGGTGACCGCAGGTGACAGCACGCACAATTAGGTCTTCCTGCTCTGCCTGCAGCGCTTGCTGCCTCTTCTCTAAACCCTCTATGCGCTCTCTAGTAGCGCGAATGCGCGCTTCTTTCCTTGCAGGATCTATTGTTCTTCATATAATGAATCCCGCAAAGTAGTGAAGGGAGAAGGATAGTCACTACACCTTATTTGCTTTCCCATTGTTCTTCATATTTTCTTTCAGGGTTCGTGCCCACTAGCTCTAATTGAAATGATTTTGCAGTGGGAAATTCTTGTTATTGTTCAAAACGCTCTCTCGAGCTCAGCGAATGGATCTATCTTTGTACTAGGTTCTCTTTGTTATGATGAAATCGTCCTCTTTACAAGAGAATGATGGGCCACAAGAGGAGCTTCGCTCTTACTTTATTCAAAGATCCCGAGCGGATCAAGTCTATCGACTCTTTTTAGTTTTAGAAAGTTTAAATTAAATAAGTGACTGGAGACATCTATGTGTGGTGTTCTTTATCTTTTTTTAGTGTAGATCTACTCCTGTGCCTACTGGAGATAGACTCTTATCTATGCTAACTATCTTTGTTTTGTTTTATTTGTTATGTTTGAATGTATACTATGGTATGGTAAAACCCCTAGTGTAAAATATTTACTAATTAATGCCTCTTCTCTGAATTATGCGGTCGGTAATGATGTACTCTACATCTTTGTCGAATGCAGTGACAATAATTATTAGTGCACGCCTTACTTTTTCTCAACTTGGGTCTCCCTAATCTTCATGATAGGGCTTGAGAAGGCTCACGTGGAAGACCAGATGGATTTTGAGCCTTGGCAAAAGTTATAGTTGATACGAGACTTTGGCCATACATTAGAAAATTTGGAAGGATCCCTTGTAGTCCCTCATTAACCCCTTGTAGACTTTTCAGAACGTCATGAATTATTAGGGTAGGAGCTTGATCATGACGTAATCATCTTCCTTGGCTTTGCTTGGCTTGTACTAGGGTCTATAGTCAAATTTCCCAAGAAATTATTTCCACCTTAATTGCATCGGACATAAACTTTCAAATGCATGCTAACATTCTTCAGACTAATGCCACGTTTGATTCTTTTTCAGAAGATCTATCAAGGATGTCGTCTTGGTTGAGTATCTTTTGATAAAACGCCTATAGTAGTTCACTAATTCAAGGAATGAGCAAAGTTCGGTCACTTTCATAAAAGGTTCCCAATCGAGGATGGCCTTCACCTTCAATTTCTCCATCATTAGTTTTTCGGCCACTATTTCATGTGTAAGAAACTTCACCTCTTATTGAGTGAATGAATGCTTTTCCATCTTAAGATAAAGCTTGTTGTCTCGTAATACTTTGAGGATTTTTCACAAATATTCAGCATGTTCCTTCTGTGTGGTGCTATACACCACAATGTTGTCCAAGTACACAACCACGAAACAATCAAGAAATGGTTGAAGCACCTTGTTCATGAGTATGCAGAAAATTGTTGATGCATTGATGAGACTGAATGGCATTACAAAGAACTCAAAATATTCATACCTTCTTACACACGATGTCTTCAATTCATCTCCCTCTGTGATGTGAACTTGGTAATACTTAGAGCATAGATCAAGTTTAGTGAAGTACTATGCTTTGCCAAGCTGTTCAAAAATATCCATTATCAAAAGAATCAGATATTTGTTCTTGATATTGATCTTGTTGAGCACTCTATATTCGATGGATATCTGTAGCAATTTATTTTTTTTCTTTCGAAAAAGAACTGATTCACTGAATGGGGCTTTATATGGGTGAATGTAGCCCACATCTGGCAAATCTGTCAGTTATTTTCGTAGCACCTGAAGTTCAGATGGCTCTATGAGGTAGAGCGCTAAGGCTGGAGGTTTGGAGCCTTGTTACAGCTCGATTAGATGACCATCTCTTGTCTAGCTGGAGTTTTTCTAGAAGTTCGAAGACATCACGTCTTTGAAATGTTCTATGATGGCTTATATTTGCGAAGGGACTTGGCTTAGAACATTTTTAGAACTTCCCATTCGTTGAGCTCATAAATGGATACTAGAAAACTTGGATCCTTCTTGAAGGCCCTTTTGAATGACATAGCCGATAGAGGTTTCTCCTTGGACTTACCACGCTCTGTGGGTACCATGCATGCCTTATTCTCATTGATGATGCTTAGGGAGTTTTTGGAAGAAAGCGGGAAGACATGGCCTTGATTAAATAACTCCATGCCGAAGACCATTTTGAAGTCATCTATGCACACAATGGAGAAATTGAGTTTTTCACTCCATGTCCCAAGTGTTATATGCTCGCCTTGTGTAGTGTCTACAATGGGTTTGACGGGTGAATTTACTACCTAAATTATGTCTAATTCCTTAGTAGCTTTAAACCGTAGGCGCTTGGTCTCACCCACAGATACAAAGTTATGTGTTTTTCTCATATCTAATAGTGCACAGATGGACTGTCTGTTTATCATCACGCTAACACACATGAGCCCTTTCTTGGCGAGTATAGACTGTGGGCTCTTGAGTGCACTAAGACGTTAAAGAGAATCCATACTGGGTCAGGGTTATTCTATCGATAGTGCAAAGTTACCCATCAATTAGGTTATAAGAGTATTAAATGACTTCTTCTCTGGACAGTCGTAAACTTAATTACTCTACAACAAAATAGTATTATAGAAAGAAAGAATAGATTATTAGTGAAAATGGCTCGATTGTTGTTAAACTCAAAGAAACTTTCAAAAATATTATGGGTAAAAGCTATTAATACAGCTTGCTATGCCATTAATCATGTCTATCTACATTCAAGTACTGAGAAAAATCCTTATGAGTTGTGGGAGTTTATGCTTATTAAATGATCATAAGCATCTTGGTAAATTTAATTCAAAAAGTGATGAGATGTTTTTCTTATTTATTCTAATAATAGTAGAGCATTTCATATTTATAATATGAGAACTCATAGTATTATTGAATCTGCAAATGTAGTTATTGATGATTATCAAGATTTTATAGATTTCTTTGTTAAGGAAGAAATAACCAATCTTTTAAAAACATCAAAGGTTGTTATAATTGCTCCCATAGATCGAATCATTGAGAAAGTCAAATCTAATAAACCTTCTTTGAAAGAAAAAGATCTAATTGTAAAAGACATAATTAAGGAACCTCTAGAAACTCCAAAAAGTATGAAAGAGAAAGTCTCAAAACTTTAGGCAATCATGGACTTGTTCTACCTAATTAGAAAAGAATCATCATCAAGAATTAAGAAGAATCACCCATCTGATCTTATTATAGGTAATCTTGATGCATAAATAGTCACAAGGAACAGGTACACAAATATGGTAAAATTTACTTATTTTATATCATGAATTGAACTTAAGAATAGTAAGGAAGCCTTACTTGATGAATTTTGGATTAAAGATATGTAAGAAAAGTTAGACCAATTTGAAAGAAATGATGTGTAGATGCTAGTACTTAGACCTAGTCACATTAATGTTATAGAAACCAAATGGATCATTAAGAATAAAGTGGATGAATTTGGGGATATAGTGAGAATAAAGGTAGGTTCGTTGCACAAGGGTACACAAAAATTGAAGGTATTGACTTTGATGAAACCTTTGCACTGGTTGCTAGATAGAATCCATTTGTTTACTTCTTGCAATTGCATGTCTAATAGGCTTTAAATTATTTCAAATGGACGTTAAGAGTGGCTTCTTGAATGTCTTCTTAAATAAAGAAGCCTATGTTTCACAATCTAAAGGTTTTGAAGACCCCCATTTCCCAAACCATGTTTTTAAATTAAAAAAGGCTTTATATGGCTTAAAACAAACTCCTCAGGCTTGGTATGAAAGATCGACAAAAGTTTTGTTTGAAAAGGGCTATAAGTGAGGGTGAGTAGATATGACTCTATTTGTTAAACAACTTAATCCATAGATTTTAGTTATTCAAATCTATGTTGATGATATAGTGTTTGGTCCTACTTTTTTTTATCATGTGCAATAACTTGTGAGTCAAATGACAAAAGAGTTTGAGATGAGCATGGTGGGAGAATTTACTTACTTTTTAGGTTTGCAAGTGAAATAAATAAAGAATGAAATTTTTGTCAATCAAAGAAAGTTTTCCAAGAATTTAGTTAAGAGGTTTGGCTTAGATTTAGCAAAACACATGAGAACTCCCATGGGTACTAATACCAAGTTGACTATTGATGGTAGTGGTTCCAGTGTTGATCCTAGCCTCTACAGAAGCATGATTGGTAGCTTACTTTATTTGATTACAAGTAGACTTAACATATGTTTTAGTCTTCGTGTATGTGCTAAGTACCAAGCAAATCCAAAAGAGCCACACTTAGTTGCTATTAAACGGATTATTCATTTTGTCAATGGGATCATCAATGATGGTATTTGGTATACTAATGACATTAATTCTAGTCTTGTAGGATATAGTAATGTAGATTAGGTCGGCAATGTTAATGATAAAAAAAGTACCATTGGTGGATGTTTTTATCTTGGAAACAACTTTGTGTCGTGGCATAGCAAGAAACAAAATTCAATTTCTCTCTTCACGACTGAAGCTGAATATATTGTAGCTAGAAGTTGTTGCACTCAATTACTTTGGATGAAACAATATCTTACGGATTATGGAATGCTTCAGGATTCCTTGACTATATTTTGTGGTAACATTAGTGCTATCAATATTTCTAAAAATCACTGTTCAACATTCAAGGACTAAGCATATTGATATTTATTATCATTTTATTAGAGATTTAGTTAAAATCAAGACAATGTCTTTAGAATACATTGATACTAAAAAAGAACTTGCAGTATCTTTACAAAAGCTGTAGACTCTACATGTGTTCTATAAAAGTCACATTGTTTCTGCATTTAGATTTAAATCATGCATTTGTGCATTAGATATAGGGCATACATTCAATTGTTTTTAATTTTAATTCGTTAAGTTTGTGTTTCTTTTATGAAAACTTGATAAGTCTTGGATTAATAGTTTTTAAAGACTTGAAAGCTTTGAACAAGTTCTTATTAGAATTATTTAACCTTTCTTCAAAAGCACTTGAATGTCAATTCAGTAATTACTTTAACTTAATTTTTTGATATTAATATAGTCTTTGTTGAGAATATTTAACTTGAGTTATGACTATTTGCCTTGATTGTTATCTTGTTGTAAGACCACAAATATATATATACAGACACTATGATTAGAAATAGCTACTTATAACTCTTAAGAACGAAGCGATCCTTGAGTAATCTGAGTCTGCATGTCACAAATATGACAGAAGACAAACTAACATGAGAAAAAGGCTACCTTAAGAGGTAGAGTGAAAGCTCATGACCATAGATACTCTTTTATTATAAAAAAAATTGTGTTTGTCTAAAATGAAATGGTAAAAATTGAAGATAAAGATGATAATACTAGTTTGACCAACTTTGTGTCTTATATTTAAGACTTTGACTATGAATATTGATGAATTTTTCAGAAATAGGTCTTGATTGGATTGATTGCACACACACAGAAGGTTAATTTTTTCTAATCTTTACTTATTTGAGGAAATTAGAGTCTTGATTTCATGGATTAATACTTCATGTGGCAAATTCCTTGTTATATTGATTTTTCACTTATTCAAGTTTTTCATTAATTCATAAAGTTGATTCTCATGTTATTTTATATTAATATTCTTTTAGGATTTAAAAGTCACACATTTTTTAAGCAAATCCATAATTTTTTTTTTAAAGTACATCAAAAGTTTTTCCCATTACAATTGAATAAGTTCAATACTTTTGGTCAAAAATTTTGTCTACAAAACTCCAAATTTAGTTCTATAAAATTCTTTGGATAGCTAATTCAAAAATATTTCCAACAATATATGGATTACAGTCTGATTTAATTTCATTCATTCCCAGTTTAGTTTTGAAATTCAGTCATCTGGAATGCGTCATTATTTTGATCGTTATCATGCATCTTATATAATATTTTCATTTTTCCTTAATGTTATTGACTTATGTGAGTTAGATTATGCTTATTTATTGTTCCTCTATGTGATTTAGGATTGATGTTGTTTCAAATTTGATCAAAATCATTTTTCCCAATCCTTTTCTTACTGAAAGAAAGATATTTTAATCCTCTTTGAACTGGACTATCTCCTCTATATAAAGAAGCCTCTAGGATAGTTATTTTTCACTCAATTTTCTTGGCTTACTCCTTATAATTCCAACTGCTCCAGATTCTTTTCACTTTTGCAACCTTTTGGCAAAAGAGGGAAAGATTTTATAGTCTCCAATTGCATGATGCAATAAGTTAGCGGGAGTAGTATTTTATTTTTAGGGGGAGGTATTATTTTTATCAAAGAATTTTTAGATTTTATGATTTCTAGCTCTTAGGGGGAGTTTATATTTTTATTGATCTTGATTTTGTGCTTAATGTTACCTTACAATTTATTGATCAATAAAATAAGTATTTTAATTTAGATCTTGCCTTGGCTTATTTGATGAACTAACATACTAATTGCCAATTATTTTGGTTAATTCTTTGTTGTTGTTTGTGCTAGTTTCAGATTCATGTTTTAGCACTAATATTTCATTGAAGATTTGTGTTGGATTGCTTTTGCCACAAGGATGACCGTCCGATCACCCCAAGGAGTCGCGACTTCACGTGCTCGATCCGGCCGCCGCCTGCGTGGAGGACACCACCGGCACCGTTGGACTCACCTCGACGAGAAGTGTCTAGTCCGAGCTTCCCCACCGCCGTTGGGTCAATTTCGGTCAACGTTGACCGTAGGGGCATTTTGGTAATTTCACGTATAGAGGGTAATTTCGTAATTTCTAGCTTTGAGGGCGATTTTGTAATCTGAATTGAGGATAAATTGGTAATCTTATGAGGTTGAGGGTAAATTAGTAAATTATGAAATTGAGGGTAGTATAATTTCGGATTATATTAGTAAATTACGAATACGGGATTATTACGGTAAGCCGGGAAGATAGAGAGTTTATAATATTAAGACGAATATTTATTTAAGGCGTTATTTTTGCGAGATTAGTTCGAATTATAATTATGGAAAGTAATTGTGTCGTTTCAGTAAATTAGGTGGATCCATGGACGAGAATCTACTACTGACTTGGGTGATAGCCGAGTTTGAAATTGTCACTGTGAGTAGAATATATTAAAATTATTTGATTCTTATATAGTACGGCTTGTTTATAAAATGAATATTTAAAGTGCTTTCATTAAATGGTTTTCCGAAATAAATGTTTATTGCGTATAAATATTGTGTTAAGTTATATTTATTTATTTATGCTCCGTATCGATTTTAAAATGCAAAAGAGATGATTGATTTTCGAACATGTTTTAAAGTGCTTTTATGCGGATTTCGAGCATAATTTTTAAGAGTATATGATTGATCCTATTTATGATTTAAAATGTATATACATTACTTTTGAGCATGATTCAAAGTATTTATATGTTGATTCCGAGAATAATTTAAAGTGTTTACATATGGTCTTCAAGCATGATTTAGAATGTTTATACATATGGATTTTGAACATGATTTAAAGAGTATATGATGGATCTTGGACATGAGATATATTGATTTCGAGTATGATTTAAAGCATGATTTAAATGTATACATATATAATGATTTCGATCATGTTTTTAAGTTTTAAGCAAATACCCGTTCCCTCCAGATGAGATGAGATAGTAGGCCTTTGGGGCCCATCCGAACACACATAGAGGCTTTGGTCGTGTGTTTGGCGCTGCCTTTGGGGGCATATGCATGCATATTGAGATATGAGATCGGATGGTCCGGACACGATGTCGCGGGATAGCGCATCATAGCACGTCCGCTGAGATCCGGTATGAGATATGCTGATGAGCATGAGATGGTACGCCCTTTCGCCTATCCGTGTAGCTCCGGCATGATGGTACTCGGATAGTACATCATTGCCAGTCCGCTGAGGTCCGGATGAAACTAGATTATCCCTCGGTATTTGTTTAAGGATATTTGTTTAAAGATATTTGATTTACTTAATGTTTGATATTTCAGTTTGAGATGATATTTCAATATAAGATGTTTTTTATTGATTTTGTGACGATGATCGGTTTTGCTTATGTTCAAATTATGATCGAATTGAAAGTAATTTTACATTCAAATAATTATTTGAGAAACGTGATTATACAAGTGATGCACTTATTTTTGTAATTATTTTATATTTTAAAAATTACTATCCACTCATCGAGCTCACCGAGTTTTATACTCATTCCTATTTTATTATATTTCCCCAAGGAGATTACAGTACAATAGCTTAACCCAAAGAATTGTACATAGTTGGAGTCATTTGGGCCACTGATGTTGTTTGAGGACATAGAAAAATTATTTTCTTTTGGTTAATGTATAATTACCATGTTTTGGATTTATATTAGGGATGTGATATATGAATTCTGAAACGTGTGTATTATTGGAAATGTTATTGGATGAGATTGGGTTGATGCAGTTGATGTTTGATAAATGATTTGGGAATGCTTGTGTTGTAATTGCAGGTTTGGAAATGTTATATATTTAGGGGAGGTTCTGCCGAAATTTTGGTAGAATTCTCATTAATATGATTTTTAATATTTGAGTTAAGATTCTCAAGATAGGTCGCCTCCGGAATGAGGCGGGTCGTCTCAATGACAAAGAGGGAAATTGTTAAGTCCATTATTTATAGAGTTGATATCTTATGGCAAGTCCAGTTAAATTGGAATGTTATTTATTATGTATTTTATAATAGCAAATAATTTATTAATTTCCTAATTTAGTATCATTTCAATTTATTAAGAATATTTATTTCCTCATTTAATTACATGTTTAATTTAGGAAGTCTATTAATGGCGAGATTCTATAATTGGCGCGTAGGATTTATTTAGAGCAATAAATTAGATCAAACAAGAATATATTAAATGCTGTAGATATTTCTTGGAAGACAAGTAAGGTAAGAATATTAGATTTATTTCTATTCAGATTCATAGAAATTATAAGAGGAAAGAAACTTCTGTTTGGAAAGAATCCAAGTCATTTATGATTTTTGATTTTGTGAAACCCTAGTGCCTATATAAAGAGAGGTATTTCACAATTGACGTGCACAACATAGAGCATAAAGCAGAGAAGTGAAATTCAGCCTCCTCCACTTCAAATTTGGTGCATGATGTTGTGTGGATTTATTTTGTTCATTCAAGTATTATAACGAGACTATATCTTTTTATCTTTCCCAAGAGTCTATGTGGATCTTGGATCACTAGACATTGAAGAATTGGAGAATTGCCATTGATCTTTTTGTGAAGTGCCTTGAGGACTGTGGATTAAAAGGGGTAGCAGTTATTTAAGAGAAGTCGATTCAGTCTAAGGTTGAGTAAGCTATATGGTAATAAACTGCAGACGAGAGCCTTAAGTTTGGTAAATTCATAGGTTGTAACATATCAACTTAGTGAATTATTTTCATCTGGGTGTGGCCTTGTGGATGTAGGATTAATTAATCCGAAGCACGTAAAAATCTCTGTGACTTTAATTTCTGTAAATTATATTTTAAAAAATTAATATTTTAAATGCGCATGAATAGTAATAGTAAATAGTGTTTTCAGAAAATATATTTAATTTAATTTGTTTTGTATTTTTAATATAATTAGCATAATTATATTAGAAATTAAGCCTACATGTATATATTATTTGGGATAATTATATTAGAAATTAAGCCTACATGTATATATAATAGATCTAAATTTCTTTGAGGTACCATCCTGCTTCAAATTGTAACCTTTTCAACCTCCAGTTTCTTTCGCTACATGATAATGATTTTTCTAGAACGATAGCTCCTGAAATTTGCCTTCGAGTATTTGAAAGTTCTTCTCTTGCACTCCAATAATTTGAATGGCTCAATCCTTCATTCTTTAGGTAACCTGAATAACTTGGTTCAGTTGTACCTTAGTGATAATTCATTTTCTCGTTTTATTCCTCCAAACATACGGAACTTAAAGTCTCTATCATAATTTACTTTTTGGTTCTATTCCAAGGGAAATAGGGAACTTAAGGTCTATTATCATTTTAGATTCAAGGCAAAATCAATTTATAGGTTTTCTTCCTCCATCTATTGGTAACTTGACTAATTAATATAATTAAATCTCCATGATAACTACTTTACGGGTTTAATTGTGGGGATTATGTGCTCTTCAAAGCATATTGATTTCTGATTAGTAAAATATTTGAGGTATTTATTCAGATATCTTAAATTGCATTAATATTTTGAGTAAAGTCCATTTAATCATATTATATGTATTTATACGATCACCATGTGGATCTGCGGAAGACATAAATACAAGTTATCTTATGATTAAATAAATTAAGTTCAATAAGTAAAGTTGGGCATTTTATTTAGATATAGACTGTAATAAATTTATTGAATGATTTGTCTTAATCATGTATGAATTTATTGATGTAGTATGACTACATTGAACTGGATCACATATGAGATTTAATTAACCTAGTAATAACTGTCAGACTTATTAAATCTCATAGCCATTGATTTACTGTAATCTTAATCTTGAGTTAGTTATAATTTCATGATTGTAGTTGTTATTTCATTTGAGTTACCAATGAGCACGACATACATATGTAGTCAAGATTACCCGGTATCTTGATGGGAGCAATTACAAGTATTGAAATTATAGATTAACAATATAGAATTTGTATAACACATCTCATGATGGGTTTTCAGTACTTGATCATAGAATTCTCTAGCCATAGTGTCTCAACATAAATAAGTATGTTGAAAATGATCATTAGAGAAAACCAGTAAGTATCAAGGAACAAGATATAATTAAATTGATTGGACAGTTGAGATATCAATTTAAATTAACGATGTGGTATAAAGGATTGTGCAGTAAAGAAATCAATGTGGCTTGGGCGAATTATATTCGAGTATACAATTATGGAGGTTAGTTCCAATCTTATAGTGGAGTAGAATTGGAATTAAATAATTATATTTGTTTAATTACAAATTTAATTATTGTAGCCACTATTGTATGTTCTCAAATGATCTCCGGGTTAGCTCATTTAATTGACAACATCATCATTGGACCCAAAAGCAAGAAAAACTGGCATATTAGATGAAAATTATAATTATAATATTTGTTAAGGCCTACTATATTATATTCAAGTGTAACATGGGGCTTATGATATTTTACTAGGTGCTCCCCTAATTAGTTACACATTCTATCCACTTTTACGTGAGTGGAGAGACAGTATTTAATTTAAATATTTAAATTAAAAGAGGAATTCTATTTTAAATAGGAATCTTAATTCTAACATACTAGGGTTTTTCATAAGATATTATAAAAGGGGCATTATTCTGTTAAAGAAAAAAAATGAGAGAGAAGAATCTCATAGCTTTTGAGAAAAATACAAAAGACATCTAAGAGAAGCCAGTTGAATTGGGAGTGGTGAAACAAATGTCTACACGTTCAGTATTGATCAATTTTGAGTCATAGCCTGGAAGATCGTTTGGAGACGGATCTACAACTCTCAATTGTTTATCTTCTCAAAACATCAAGGTACAAATTTTTAGATTACTTAATTCTAGATTACTTAATTCTTATATGTTGTATGAGATCATCCTAAAAATGTTTTAATTGAAAAATTGAAAAACCTGATTTTATCTCTTCATTAATTCCAATGGAAACATGGAACTTGAAGTCTCTTGTCGGGCTATGGCTTAGCCAAAATCAATTTAGAAGCTCTCTTCCCTCATCTACTGGTAATTTGAGCAACTAAGAGCTTTATTCCTCTTTGAAAATAACCTATCTGGCTCTATTCCCCACTCTATCGAAAATCTCGCGTTGATTGTGCTTGCGTTGGAAAACAACCATTTTACAGGTGATTTGCCCCACAACATTTGTCGAAATGGTATACTAGAGATATTAATTGTAGAGGAAACCATTTCCTAGGTCCAATCCCAAAGAGCTTGATAAATTGCCCAAACCTGGTTAGAATAAGTCTTAAGGGAAACAATATGAGAGGAAATATATCATAAATATTTGGCCTTTATCCTAATTTGACTTTCATTGGATATCAGCCAGAACAAGCTTTATGGTGAAATCTCATCTAATTGGGAAAAAAGTCCAAAACTGTGTTGCTGGATTTGGAACATAAAGCTCATGTTTCGGACTTTGGAATTGTTAAAGTTTTGAAGCTAGACTCATCCAACTGCACTAAATTTGAAGGCACATACGAATATGTTGCACTCAGTATATATGTATCATTTAACTCATTGGTTGCGATTTACAGAGAATATTAATGTTATATATATGTGCCACTCGTTATTTGTTTAAAAATAATCCTCGATCAAACAAAGTAACCTTTAATATAAAGAAAAATAAAGTCAAGATCATAAAGGGATGACTTATGAACAGAATAACCGTTTAATTCCATATTTATCCCTGACCTTGCAGGCTTGCTTATACAATAAAGATCACAAAAAAATGTGACGTGTACAGTTTTGGAGTGCTAGTGCTAAAAGTGATCAAAGGGACGCATCCAAGAGATTTCCTTGCTTCAATTTCAGCTTCATCCTTAAAAATGAACATAGGTCTTGATGAGATGATGGATTCACGGCTTCCAACTCCATCACGTAATGTTCAGGACAAACTGATATCAATCATGGAGGTTGTATTTTCATGCTTAGATGAGAGTCCAGAATCAAGAGCCATGCAGACTGTCCGTCAACAATTACAAATTTAGCTTCGCTGAGTCTTATTTTCTAAGTGCTTCTAATTTGTTTGGTATATTTTTCTCATGTATCAGTAGTTGTATCAATAGTTGGTTGCGTAGTTATTAGTATATGGTTACAATGTAGTTCTTGTTTAATGAAACGGAAGCTTAAAGATTGTTATGATAGAAACAAAAGTTTCTGAATAATACAAATTTTATTGAAAAACTGAATAAATAAAAGCTAGAGCTTTAAATCTCTTTTATAACAAATCTAAATATCGTGAATTTACCAAAATAGACAAACCCGAAATATTATTCTATAATACAATTCTCTTATTCGAAATAAGAAGACAAAAGAAAAATATATTCCAAATCCGAGTTGTTAAAAAAAAAGATAAAAATCCTAAAAGAATCAGGAAAAATCGAAAAAAATCTTAAAACTTAAAAACGACTAGGAAATAAAGAGAATTTTCAGGCTGAGCATAAACCAAAACAACTTTGGTAGTTTTATGTTTTTTTTTTTTGGTCTTATCGCAAGCTACGAAACGATATATTATACACCTAAAACAGACACTTATAGCTAAAGTTATAGCCTCTAGCAGGTACCCTACTCACGATATATAATAAAATAAAATAATAATAAATAAATAATGAATAGTAGCCAAAATGTGGCTATAAATTGAAAGCCTCTTCCCTCATTTCAATCATCAGAGAGAATTTTGAGAGTTAAATAAGTACTTTTAGTATTGGGTGTAATTGGGGTATTGGGAAGTGAGAATAGTTTTCTCCTAATTATAGAGAGAGTATAATTACTCTCTTCTATTATTAGAAAGAAGTTATTATTTTTCCAGTATAATAAAATTATTTCCTTCTGTCTTTGCCCATGGATGTAGGTTATAAGCCGAACCACGTAATTTCTGGTGTCCAAATTTGTGGTTGCTCTTTATTTTTCTTCCAATCTCATTTAGCTGTGGTTCAACTTCACCCATAAATCTCCTAACAGTGGTATCAGAGCATTGGTTGCATTTATTGGAATCGGGTTTACTGTTCACGTATACTATCACTGTTCACGTATATGACTACTATTCACATATATGGTACTGTTCATGTGAAACAGTGAGAGCCGATCCTAACAAAGGTAGTTCGTGGTGAAAATAATAGCGGCAAAATACGAGATTGAGAAGTTCAACGGGAATAATTTCTCGTTATGAAAAATGAAGATGAAAGCTATTTTGAGAAAAAACAATTGTTTGGCAACAATTGGAGAAAGACCCATGGAAATAACTAATGATGCCAAGTGGAACGAGATAGACGGTAATGCAATTACTGATCTACACTTAGCACTTGCAGATGAGGTGTTATCTAGTGTGGCAGAGAAAAGACAGCGAAGGAAATATAGGATACTCTCACAAAATTGTACAAGGCTGAGTCGCTGCACAACAAGATCTTTTTAAAGAGGAGACTCTATACTATTCGTATGGCAGAATCTACATCATTAACTGACCATATCAACACCTTGAAGACTCTATTTTCACAACTCACAACGTTGGGTCACAAAATAGAGGAAAATGAACGTGCGAAGCTTCTACTTCAAAGTCTACTAGATTTGTATGATCAACTCATCATCAATCTGACAAACAACAACCTAACGGATCTGTGTACATGGGTGATGACCATGCCTTAGAGATCGCTGGTATTGGTACTGTCAAAATAAAAATTGTGATATACGATATATCAAAGGCCTGAAGAAAAATCTATTGTCTTTAGGACAAATAGATAGTCTTGGGTGCAAAATCCATATTGAAAATGGGATGATAAAAATTGTGAGAGGAGCGCTTGTGTTAATGAAGGCAAAAAAGATCAGTGTGAATCTATTCATGCTTCAAGGAGAAACACTACAGTAAGCTAATGCGTGTGTCGCGTCAAATGGAGAAGAGTCAGCGATGATGTAGCATCTCGGACTTGGCCACATGTCGAACAAGGTTTGAAGATTCTCTCTCATGAAAGTCGCTTCGGACTCAAATCAGTAAGTTTACCATTTTGCGAGCATTGTGTTATAAGTAAGCAAGATAGATTGAAATTTAGCAGATCTCATGCTAGAAGTAAATGCATTCTTGACTTAGTTCATTCTGATGTTTGGGAATCACCGGATTTATCCCAAGGAGCTGCAAAGTACTTCGTTACTTTTATTGATGATTACTCCAGAGATGTTGGGTGTATCCAATCAAGAAAAGTCAGATGTGTTTCCAAGATTCAAGGAATTCAAAGCGCGGTTAAACTTGAATCTGGAAAAGATCAAGTGCTTAAGAACGAGATAATGGTGGAGAGTATACAGATGGTGCATTTCTTGCATACTTTAAGCAAGAAGGTATTTAAAGGCAGTTTACAGCGGCATACACTCCTCAACAAAATGGAGTGGCGGAGCAAATAAACAGAAGTCTTATAAAGAGTATAAGAGCTATGTTGAGGATCGCTGGTCTACCTAACTCATTTTGATCAAGCGACCAAAACCGCTCATTATATGGTAAATCAGTCTCCATCAATAGTTATTGAGTTGAAGACGCCAATGGAGATGTGGACAGGTAAGCCAGCTGATTACTCTCATTTATATACATTTGGATGTCCTGTATATGTAATGTATAATGCCCAAGAAAGAACAAAGCTAGATCCAAAATCTATGAGGTGTATCTTTTTGGGGTATGCTGATAGTGTAAAAGGGTATCGTCTGTGGGATCCCACTGCCCACAAGATTGTCATCAGCAGAGATATTGTCTTTGTAGAAGATCAATTGCAAAAGAAAGATAGGGATGATAGTATTGTGAAAGATAATTAGAGACTACACCGGTGTATGTAGAAAATAGTCAGGAAGATTCAGAGTCTTCTGAAGCAGCACCAGAGCACGAGGAACAAAAATCAGTCGAGTCTGAGGCTTTAGAAATTCTTCGATTAACTCGAGAGAGACGACTACCAACTTGGCACTCAGAGTATATTACAGAGATCAATGTTGCATATTTTCTTTTAACAGAGGATGGAGAGCCATCAACTTTCCATGAAGCTTTAAACAACTCAGATGTTACTTTTTGGACGGCAGCAATACAGGAAGAAATTGAAGCTCTACACAAAAACAAGACATAGGAACTTATGCCATTGCCACATGGAAGAAAAGCCATTGGAAACAAATGGGTCTACAAGATCAAACGTGATGGCAATAATCAAGTGGAGCGGTATCGTGCAAGATTGGTGGTAAAGGGATATGCTCATAAAGAAGGTATTGACTTCAATGAGATATTTTCTCCAGTAGTTAGACTCACGACAATCAGAGTAGTCTTGGCAATGTGTGCTACATTCGACCTACATTTAGAATAGTTAGATGTGAAAACTGCATTTATTCATGGAGAACTTGAAGAAGAGATTTATATGCTCCAACCAGAAGGTTTTGCTGAAACAGGCAAGAAGAACTTAGTTTGCAGATTGAACAAATCTCTATACGGTCTCTAACAGGCGTCGAGGTGTTGGTATAAGAGATTTGATTCCTTCATCATGAGCCTTGGATACAACAGACTCAGTTCAGACCATTGTGCTTATTACAAGAGATTTGAGGATAATGATTTTATCATTTTGCTGTTGTATGTGGATGACATGTTGGTCGTAGGCCCTAACAAAGATCAAGTCCAAGAATTAAAGGCACAGTTGGCTAAGGAGTTTGAAATGAAGGACTTAGGACCAGCAAACAAGATTCTAGGGATGCAAATTCACCGAGACAGAAATAACAGGAAGATTTGGCTTTCACAGAAGAATTACTTGAAGAAAATCTTGCGACGCTTCAACATGCAAGATTGTAAGCCAATTTCTACCCTACTTCCTATTAATTTCAAGTTATCCTCAAGTATGTGTCATAGCAATGAAGCAGAGAGGAAGGAGATGTCTCGAGTACCATATGCATCAGCAGTGGGAAGTTTAATGTTCGCTATGATTTGTACAAGACCAGACATTGCACAAGCAATGGGAGCAGTTAGTCGATACATGGCGAATCCTGGTGGAGAACATTGGCAAACAGTGAAGAGGATTCTAAGATACATCAGAGGAACCTCAGATGTTGCATTATGTTATGGAGGATCGAATTTCATCGCCGAGGCTACATGGATTCAGATTTCGCAGGTGACCTTAATAAAAGAAAATCCACTACTGGCTATGTGTTTACACTTGCGGGAGGAGTTGTAAGCTGGGTTTCAAAACTGCAGACTGTTGTGGCTTTATCTACGATAGAGGCAGAATACATGGCAGCTACACAAGCATGCAAGGAAGCTATTTGGATACAAAGGTTACTTAAGGAGCTCGAGTACAAACAAGAAAAAATTCATGTGTTTTGTGACAATCAGAGTGCTTTGCACATTGCAAAGAATCCAACTTTTCATTTCAGGACAAAACATATAGGGGTTCAATATCACTTCGTTCGAGAAGTAGTGGAAGATGGAAGTGTAGATTTACAGAAAATCCATACCAAAGAGAACCTAGCAGATGTTATGACTAAGCCAATCATTACTGACAAGTTTATATGGAGTAGATCCTCTTGTGGCCTAGCAAAAACGTAAGCAACATGTCAATGGCAAAGCAGAAATGATAGTGTGGAGATTGATTGGTTCTCAATCAAATCTCCAAGTAGGAGAATGTTAAAGTTGGGCACCGCCACCGCCCTTCTAGATGGGCGGTGCCCAACTTTCAAAAACGGCACGCGATGAAAAGAAAAAAAATATAATAAAATAAAATAATAATAAATAAATAATGAATAGTAGCTAAAATGTGGCTATAAATTGAGAGCCTCTTCCCTCATTTCAATCATCCCAGAAAATTTATTTCCTCTTGTATTAGAGAGAATTTTGAGAGTTAAATAAGTACTCTTAGTATTAGGTGTAATTTGGGTATTGGGAAGTGAGAATAGTTTTCTCCTAGTTATAGAGAGAGTATAATTATTCTCTTCTATTATTAGAGAGAAGTTATTATTTTTCCAGTATAATAAAATTATTTCCTTCTATCTTTACCCGTGGATGTAGGTTATAAGTCGAACCACGTAATTTATGGTGTCCAAATTTGTGCTTGCTCTTTATTTTTCTTCCAATCTCATTTAGCTATGGTTCTACTTCACCCATAAATCTCCTAACACGATACACAATACCCCACATCATTTTTATTTGAAGAAAAATTAATTGAGCCAGTAATAACAAATAATTAGTATTTTTGAGATAAGTACTCTAACCATGTTTGACCATTAACTAAAAATTCATATTTATTATGGTTTAAGAATTAATTTTGATGTAAATAAATAAAAGGAACTAAAGGATGAAGAATTATGGTAAAGTTAGAAAGTAAATGAAAATATTTATTATTAATTGTAGCAATAAATATGAGAAAACTTAATTTAGGCCACTCATAAAACTTAATTTACACCACTCATATTTATAATTAGCACTTGTGATTAGATCTTTAAAAGTCTTAGATTGATATGAGGAAAGACAACAAGGAAAGGTTCCAAATCCTTTTTCTTTTTACATGCTCAAGTTCTTTAATCCATTGGAGAATCCCTAGAAAAATGACCGAGACAACATGGCATGATTTGCAAGAAATTGGTTTGCCAGTCCATGTTTTGTCTAAGAAGCCTCAGTCGCCTTGCAGTACCACAATTAATAGATTGAAGCATAAAAAAAAAAAAAAAAAAATTTATTTTTATGTAATAAAGATTTGTAGTTCTACATTCAGCAATAGTATTCATTATGATGAAGTTTCTGTGTTTCTTAATCAACTAAAATAATATCCTTTGTTAGCCAAGCCAAGTATAAAAGTTGCTGAGTGGACAGGTGTGAAAGCATAGTGATTTGTCATCATCACAACAGTGATCTTTTCTAGCTCTGAGCGAAAAGATCGCCTTTATAATCTTGTTAATACTCTCTATATATAAATATACTCTCTTCTAAAATCAATTGATCAAATTTGTCTTTTATCTTGCAGAACTTGCTTACACATACTGAATATTCATGTTTTTTTTTTTTAAGGCCATTAGCATGACAGTATTGAGATTTGATATCATTACTAAAGCTTTTATAGTTTTGGGCATGAATTTATTGTCAAATAATATATTTATTCTTTGCTTTTTACTCTTAATTTATCATGACTTCTCTCAGAGAATAAAATTGATTTGAAAATTATGCTCAAGGTATTATATCCATTCTTCCAATATTAATTATAATCATTCTCTCAAAATGAATATGATCAAAACTGTTACATGGTCCAAATTAAAATTAGGGTCATAATGTTAGTAAATTGGAAAGCTAGCTAATATTAAGAAATTAAACTTAGTTTTGTTTCTTAAACTGGTTAATATGAAGATGAAAAGAAATTGTAATTCAACGGGTATTGGAAAGCCAACCCCAAAATTTTTGGTCTTTCCACTTTTTCTCTGGCATAATCTTCAGGTGGACAAATGCCCAACAAATAAGTTCGATCTGTTGGGAATGAATAAACGATAATTAGTTAATTTGTCCATTCATCTTGGTCACAAATGTTTATTCTATTTTTGGTTTATTGTGTGTGCATAATGTTGATTTCCATCTATTGTACTTGGTTCAATTCACATAGGAAAGAAGTAAGTATCAACAATCACAAATATTTTTTAATTTTTCAAGTTCTTGTATTATTACAAAATAAAAAGTGAGGGAGAGAATTGAAGAATCATCCTGGAAAAACATTGAGCAATATTCTTGATTGTTCGTTGGGGAAAAGCCTAACAATACGCTTTGACATTTTATTTAATTGCCTATTGAAGACGCAAACTAAATTTTCAATTAGATATACAAGTTCCAACATAGTTTGCTAGTGATCAAAAAAAATAAAAATAAATAAAATAAAACATCACCTTAAAGTTTATTTGATGGAAACCAAATGCTTAAAAGTGACTTCATATACAAGAACCCCGTTCGCGACAAATGTTTAAACTAAATTTTCAATTGATAGAAGCATAAAAAATAACTTTCGTTTTGATGTAATAAAGATTTGTACTTCTTAATACAGCATTTGAGTTCGTAATGATGAAGTTTATGAGTTTCTTAATTAACTAAAATAACATCCTTTCTTGGCTGGTTTAAGTATAAAAGGTGCTGATGGGCAGGTGTCAAGGCAGGGTGATTTATGATTATCACAGCGGTGATCTGTACTAGCCCTGAGTGAAAAGATCATCTTTCTAATCTTTTAATACTCTATGTACTATTGAATGTGTTGTAAATGCAAACATAGTGGAGAAACGGCATCTTGTTCAGCTTAAAAATTATAAAAGATTAATGAAGTCACATGTTCTGGGCAATGAAGTAATTATTCCAAACTATTAGGTAATTTATGGGTGAAGTAGAACCACAACTAAATGATATTGGAAAAAAAATAAAGAGCAAGCACAAATTTGGACACCAGAAATTACGTGGTTCGGCTTATAGCCTACATCCAAGTGCAAAGACAGAAACAAATAATTTTATTATACTGGAAAAATAATAACTTCTCTCTAATAATAGAAGAGAATAATTATACTCTCTCTATAACTAGGAGAAAACTATTCTCACTTCCCAATACCCTAATTACACCCAATACTAAGAGTACTTATTTAACTCTCAAAATTTCTCTAATACAAGAGGAAATAAATTTTCTGGAATAATTAAAATGAGGGAAGAGGCTCTCAATTTATAGCCACATTTTAGCTACTATGCATTATTTATTTATTATTATTTTATTTTATTATTTTTATATATTTTTTCATTATATTTCAACACGGCACCGCGTACCGTGTTGAAAATGCAAAGTTGGGCACCGCCCATCTAGAAGGGCGGTGCCTAACTTTGACATTCTCCCACTTGGAGATTTAATTGAGAACTAATCAATCTCCACACCATCCTTTCCGCTTTGCCATTGACATGTTGCTTACGTTTCTGCTAGGCCACAAGAGGATCTACTCCATATAAACTTGTCAGTAATGATTGGCTTAGTCATAACATCAGCTAGGTTCTCCTTAGTATGGATTTTCTGTAAATTTACACTTCCATCTTCCACTACTTCTCGAACGAAGTGATATTGAACCCTTATATGTTTTGTCCTGGAATGAAAGGCTGGATTTTTTGCAATATGCAAAGCACTCTGACTGTCACAAAACACAGGAATTTTCTCTTGTTTGTGCCCGAGCTCCTTAAGTAACCTTTGTATCCATATAGCTTCCTTGCATGCTTGTGTAGTTGCCATGTATTCTGCCTCTGTTGTAGATAAAGCCACAACAGTCTGCATTTTTGAAACCCAGGTTATAACTCCTCCCGCAAGTGTAAACATATAGCCAGTAGTGGATTTTCTTTTATCAAGGTCACCTTCGAAATCTAAATTCACGTAGCCTCTAACAGTAAATTCTGACACCCTCGATAACATAATGCAACATCTGAGGCTCCTTTGATGTATCTTAGAATCCTCTTCACTGTTTGCCAATGTTCTCCACCAGGATTCGCCATGTATCGACTAACTGCTCCCATTGCTTGTGCAATGTCTGGTCTTGTACAAATCATAGCGAACATTAAACTTCCCACTGCTGATGCATATGGTACTCGAGACATCTCCTTCCTCTCTGCTTCATTGCTAGGACACATACTTGAGGATAACTTGAAATTAACAGGAAGTGGGGTAGAAATTGGCTTACAATCTTGCATGTTGAAGCGTCGCAAGATTTTCTTCAAGTAATTCTTCTGTGAAAGCCAAATCTTCCTATTATTTCTGTCTCGGTGAATTTGCATCCCTAGAATCTTGTTTGCTGGTCCCAAGTCCTTCATTTCAAACTCCTTAGCCAACTGTGCCTTTAATTCTTGGACTTGATCTTTGTTAGGGCCTACGACCAACATGTCATCCACATACAACAGCAAAATGATAAAATCGTTATCCTCAAATCTCTTGTAATAAGCACAATGATCTGAACTGAGTCTATTGTATCCAAGGCTCATGATGAAGGAATCAAATCTCTTATACCAACACCTCGACGCCTGTTAGAGACCGTATAGAGATTTGTTCAATCTGCAAACTAAGTTCTTCTTGCCTGTTTCAGCAAAACCTTCTGGTTGGAGCATATAAATCTCTTCTTCAAGTTCTCCATGAATAAATGCAGTTTTCACATCTAACTATTCTAAATGTAGGTCGAATGTAGCACACATTGCCAAGACTACTCTGATTGTCGTGAGTCTAACTACTGGAGAAAATATCTCATTGAAGTCAATACCTTCTTTATGAGCATATCCCTTTACCACCAATCTTGCACGATACCGCTCCACTTGATTATTGCCATCACGTTTGATCTTGTAGACCCATTTGTTTCCAATGGCTTTTCTTCCATGTGGCAATGGCATAAGTTCCTATGTCTTGTTTTTGTGTAGAGCTTCAATTTCTTCCTGTATTGCTGCCGTCCAAAAAGTAACATCTGAGTTGTTTAAAGCTTCATGGAAAGTTGATGGCTCTCCATCCTCTGTTAAAAGACAATATGCAACATTGATCTCTGTAACATACTCTGAGTGCTAAGTTGGTGGTCGTCTCTCTTGAGTTGACCGACGAATTTCTAGAGCCTCAGACTCGACTGGTTCTTGTTCCTCATGCTCTGGTGCTGCTTCAGAAGACTCTGAATCTTCCTGATTATTTTCTACATAGACCGGTGTAGTCTCTGACTTTTCTTTCACAGTACTATCATCCCCATATTTCTTTTGCAGTTGATCTTTTACAAAGACAACATCTCTACTGATGACAATCTTGTGGGCAATGGGATCCCACAGACGATACCCCTTTACACCATCAGCATACCCCAAAAAGATACACCTCCTAGATTTTGGATCTAGCTTTGTTCTTTATTGGGCATTATACATTACATATATAGGACTTCCAAATGCATGTAAATGAGAGTAATCAGCTGGCTTACCTGTCCACATCTCCATTAGCGTCTTCAACTCAATAGTCGCTGATGGAGACCGATTTACCACATAATGAGCGCTTTGGTCGCTTCAATTCAAAATAGTTGGGTAGACCAGCAGTCCTCAACATAGCTCTTATCCTCTCTATAAGAGTTCTGTTCATCCATTCCGCCACTCCATTTTTTTGAGGAGTGTATGTCATCAGAACCGCCTCTGAATACCTTCTTGCTTACGAGATGCAAGAAATGCACTATCTGTATACTCTCCACCATTATCAGTTCTTAAGCACTTGATCCTTTTCCCGGATTCAAGTTTAACCCGCGCTTTGAATTCCTTGAATACTGGAAACACATCTGACTTTTTCTTGATTGGATACACCCAACATCTCCTGGAGTAATCATCAATAAAAGTAACGAAGTACTTTGCACCTCCTTGGGATAAATTCGGTAATTCCCAAACATCAGAATGAACTAAGTCGAGAATGCATTTACTTCTAGCATGAGATCTGCTAATTTTCAATCTATGCTGCTTACTTATAACACAATGCTCACAAAAAAGATATACTTACCGATTTGAGTCCCGGAAGCAGCTATCGCTGAGAGAGGATCTTCAAACCTTATTCTGACATGTGGCCAAGTCTGAGATGCCACATCATCGCTGACTCTTCTCCATTTGACGGACACACGCATCAGCTTCCTGTAGTGTTTCTCCCTGAAGCATGAATAGATTCGCACTGATCTTTTCTTGCCTTCATTAACACAAGTGCTCCTCTGACAATTTTTATCAACCCATTTTCAATATGGACTTTGCACCCAAGACTATCTATTTGTACCAAAGACAATAGATTTTTCTTCAGGCCTTTGACATATCGTACCTCCTGAATTGTGCGAACTGTATCATCATTCATTTGTATTTTGACAGTACCAATACCAGCGATCTCCAAGGCATGGTCATTGCCCATATAGACAGATCCTCCTAAGATTGGTTCATATGTGTCGAACCATTCTCTCCGAAAGGTTATATGCCATGTTGCTTCTGAGTCTATAAGCGCGACGCCGCCTAACCGCTCGCTTCACGTAATGCCTATCGCCTCGCTATAGAGAATTTCGCCATCATCCGAAGTACTAGCCACACAACCCTGAGCATTTGATGACTCAGGTGCTTTATTCTCTCTACTCTTCTTGATTGCTCTAACACTCTTTCTTCACATGCCCTTTCTTACCGTAATTTTAGCATTTCACATTCTTCTTACTTTTAGATTTTGATCTACCATGATTGAACTCCCACTGGGGCCACGTTCTGTTGATCTCCCTCTCGTCACAAATAGCGCTTCTACTTGCTGTGAACTTACATGTCTATCTTCCTCGGTCTTGCGCCTGCTTTCCTCATTTAAGATGGAGGCTACAACATCATCGAAAACTAGACTATCCGTCGGGTTGTTGTTCATCAAATTGATGATGAGTTGATCATACGAATCTGGTATACTTTGAAGTAAAAGCTTCGCACGTTCATTTTCCTCTATTTTGTGACCCAATGTTATGAGTTGTGAAAATAGAGTTTTCAAGGTGTTGATATTGTCAGTCACTGATGTAGATTACGCCATATGAAGAGTATAGAGTCTCCTCTTTAAAAAGATCTTATTGTGCAGCGACTTAGCCTCGTACAATTTTGTGAGAGTATCCCATATTTCCTTCGCTGTCTTTTCTCTCGCCACATCGGATAACACCTCATCCGCAAGTGCTAAGTGTAGATCAACAATTGCATTACCGCTCATCTCGTTCCACATAGCATCATCGGCTACCTCTATGGATCTTTCTCCAATTCGTCGCCAAGCAATTGTTTTTCCTCGTAATAGCTTTCATCTTCTTTTCCACAACGAAAATTGTTCCCATTGAACTTCTCAATCTCGTATTTTGCCGCCATTGCTTTCACCAAGAACTAACTTAGTTAGGATCGGCTCTCACTGCTTCACGTGAGATCAGATACGTGAATAGTATCGATATATGAACAGAATCAGTATACGTGAACAATGACCCCGATTCCAAAAATGCAACTAATGCTCCGATACCACTATTAGGTAATTTATGGGTGAAGTAGAATCATAGCTAAATGAGATTGGAAGAAAAATAAAGAGCAAGCACAAATTTGGACTCCAGAAATTACGTAGTTCAACTTCATGACCTACATCCACGGGCAAAGACAGAAGGAAATAATTTTATTATACTTGGAAAAATAATAACTTCTCTCAATAATAGAGAGAATAATTATACTCTCTATAACTAGGAGAAAACTATTCTCACTTCCCAATACCCCAATTACACCCAATACTAAGAGTACTTATTTAACTCTCAAAATTCTCTCTAATACAAGAGGAAATAAATTTTCTGAAATGATTGAAATGAGGGAAGAGACTCTCAATTTATAGCCACATTTTGGCTACTATGCATTATTTATTTATTATTATTTTATTATTATTATATTTTATTTTATTATTTTTTATATTTTTTTCTTTATTTTTCAACACGGCACCGCGTGCCGTTTTGAAAATGCAAAGTTAGCCACCGCTCATCTAGAAGGGCGGTGCCTAACTTTGACACAAACGACATATGAGTACTACGTTTTGGTCATAACAAACTTAATAAAATTCATGTGCTTCTACTCGTGATCATTTAAGTGTTTGTTCATCAGTTATAACTATTGGAGCATGTGGCATTAATCTATGCAATCTGGGCTTAATGAAGACCAAAGTATATAAGCTGTTTCAATAGAAATTCAAGAGAGAATAACTGTGAGATTTTCAAGAGAGAAAGTAGTAATTTGTTTTATGTAATCTTTATTTTCATATTCTTGTAAAAAAATCCTGAATCATTAATAAAGCTGTCACTGATTAATTCATCCATAGATATAAGCCATAAAAGGCTTAACCATGTTAAAAAAGTGTGTCGATTTGTTATTTTTTATTTTTTCATTGATTCGTGCTTCTGTGTAATTTTTCATTTAGCTTATTTTTAAACTGCAATAGATATATTGAGTGTCTCTAGTTCATCTTTGTGTGAGTGTTCAACTTGTATTAGTCTTCGAGAGTGATTTTAGGCAGTGTTTGGTAATCTTGCTGAGTTTATACGGCTTACCAATCTCTACAATTGGTATCAGAGCCAAATTACTCACTAAGATTCAAGTATGGCGTCCCAAAAGATTGACTTGGAAAAATTCAATGGTAAAAATGAATGTTCACTCTAAAGATGGCAGAAGGCTCATGACTGGATCAACATTTTGATGAATTTAATCAAGTTTGTGACACTTTAGCCACTATTAATGAAGCCTTGGATGATGAAGGGAATGCTTTATTCCTGGTAAGAAACTTACTAGAATCATACAAGAATTTTGTTGATAACTTGATGTATGGAAGATAAACCCTTTCATTAGATGAAGTTAAATTTTCCATTAACACAAGACAGTTGCAAAAAAAGAAAGTTAATCTTAAAAATGCTTCTGGAGAAGGGTTGACAGTTCATGGAAAAATTGATAAGAAGGATAATAAGTAAAAAAAAAAAAGCAAAGGAAGAACAAGAATAAACTTGAGAATCTGAAGTGCTTCTAGTGTCATAAGGCGCATATGATATAATTGTATTGTCAGAGCCCTTACCATTCAAATTGAAGTGACGAAAGATTAAAACATATTAAGTTAAGAAATTTTCAAGTAATCTCCCAGTAAGAGCTTTCCTTGCTGTTCTTCTGCTATCGTGCAGTCTTTCTATTCCTTGTAGCAATAGCGACTTTCACTTCTTCTTAACCCGAAATGGCTGAGTAGATGATGGACATACGAAGAGCCCTCAGTGAGAGCTTCCTTTGATAGAAGGACTCGGTGAGCGTCCTTCAATGCTTGGCTTGCTTTGTTAGTTGTTTAGCCTATTTCATAGGTGTTGAGTGGTGGCAGGATTCTTTTCTCGTAACCGTCATGGATTCTCCTTCTGGTAAAGACAAAGAAGCTGCGAGACTAGCTAAGGCGTCTGCCTTTGTGTTCTGTCTCCTTGGCACATGTTCAATGTTAAAATATGCGAAGGTGCGAGCTAATTCACTCGCTGCTGTGTGATAGGATAATAGATCTGGTTTTCTAACTTCGTAGAAGCCGTTCATTTGGTTAATTACCAACTTTTAGTTACCTCGGACTTCTAGTTGATGTACTTTGATGTCACGAGTTAGTTCCATTACCATAATCAACACAATGTATTCTGACACGTTATTGGAACATGACCCCGACAAAGTGAAGGAATGCGGAATCGTATTGCCTTTGGGAGTAATAAAGATGATTCCAACCCGATTTTGACTGCCTTCGTCTGTTGATGCGATCAAATACATCCCAGCTATGTGGTCATGATCGACTTGAGTAGTAGATGTCGGAATTCTTTTAAATTTAGATTTTTCCTGTAGAGGATGTGCACCTACTCCCAATAAATCCGTCAGTGCCTGTACTTTCATTCTATTCGAAAAAAGAGGTGAACGAGACGAATGGTAGGGTCAGAAAGGGCAGTCCGATGAGTCAGTCAGTGGAAAGGCAAACTTCGGCCAATCAACGCTTCCCTCAATTCAAAAAAAAAACTTTTTTTCTTATCTCACCATGTCGCTCCAATCTTCCTCCTATAGTAAAAAGGAAGACGACAAGAAGAGCTTCTTGAATGACCAAGAAAACCTACTTGCCTCGTGACGGGGGTCAAAGTAGTCAAAACAGTCCATTTGAGGTAGGAAGGTTATTTTATTTCCTCGACCAGTGGATATCAGACTCTTCTCTCCACGAGCAAGCAAAGTCCTCTCGAGCCTCCTTGGAAAGGTCACGGCGAATCCCAATTTCAGGCAGGCGATGATGCAAGTTCCAAGCACTCGCAAAGGGCTTTCGTCGATAAGTTTCTCAATCAAAATCAAAATATTGGTGAGTGAATTTTATATTACCTCTCCGCTATAAATAAGGTTCTTGTGCCTCAGCATTAAGTCCGCTAGCAAATCCGACCCGGAGCTTGAACTTTACTTTGTTGGTACTAAACTCACACCTGATGGACAGTTTAAGAGCGAAGCAGATAGATCTATGAATTCAAAAAGACTTCAAGAAAGACTGTCCAAAAAGAAAAAACAAGCCAAATAATCAAAAAGGTGATGTAGCTATTACGGTAGAAAATGAAAGATATGAGTCTGCTAGAGTCTTAGTTGCTTCTGATTATCATCAAGAAGGTAAATGGCTATTGGATTCTAATTGTTCATTCCATATATGTCCCTTTAAAGACCATTTAACTGATTATCAAATATTTGATGTGGGTAGAGTAATGATAGGTTATGCACTATGTAGAGTTCCTAAATTAAAGAGGAATCTAATCTCACTTGGGATAATAGACCAACTTGGATGTGTTGTTAAGGTTCAACATGGTACACTAAGTGTTGTAAAGAGATCTATGGTAATCTTGAAAGGAATCAAAATAAATGGACTCTATATTTTGGAGGGTTCTACTGTTATAGGTGAAGTATCAGTGCCAAATAGTGTTAGTAAAAATAAAACTAGACTTTGGCACCTAAGGCTTGGGCATATAAGTCAGAAAAATTTAATAAAACGGTCAAAATAGAATCTTTTGGGTGAGGGTAAGATTGAAGACTTGGGGTTTTGTGAAGATTGTATCCTAGGAAAATCTACTAGAACAAGCTTCAAAATATCAATTCACATATCAAAGGGTATCCTAAATTATGCTCATTCTGATTATCAGAGCTTGCTCAAGTCATATCTTTAGGTAGAGCTAAATACTTCATAAAATTCATAGATGATTTCTCTAGAAAGGTCTGGGTTTACTTGCTTAAACAAAAAGACTAGGCTTTTGACAAGTTTGAATAACGGAAAGCCATGGTGGAGACTCAAATGGACAAAGGGTGAAGAAGCTAAGAACTAATAATGGGCTGGAGTACTGTAATCAAATGTTTGACATTTTTGAGACGACTCGCCCCATTTCCAGAGGCGACCTATCTTGAGCAACTGAACTCAAATATTAAAAATCATCGTATTAATGAGAATTCTACCGAAATTTCGGCAGAACCTCCCCTAAACACATAACATTCCCAAACCTGCAATTACAGCACAAGCACTCCCAAATCATTTATTATACACCAAACTACATCAACCCAATCTCATTCAGTAACATATGCAATATTACATACGTTTCATAGTTCATATATCACATTCCTAGTATAATTCCAAGACATGATAATTATACATTAACCAAAAGAAATAATTAGTCTATAGCCTCAAACAACCTCAGTGGCCCAAATGACTCCAACTATGTACAGTTGCTAAGTTAACTGTTGTACCTGTAATCTCCTGGGAGGGAAAAATATAACAAAATGGAATGAGTATAAAACTCAGTGAGCTCAGTGAGTGGATAGTAGCTTTTAAAACATAAAATACTTTCAAAAATAAATGCATCACTTTTATAATTACTTTTCTCAAATAATTATTTGAATGTAAAATTACTTTCAATTCAATCATATTCTGAACATAAGCAAAACTGATACTCTGTCACAAAATCAATAAAAAAACATCTCATATTGAAATATCATCTCAAACTAAAATATCAAATACTAAGTAAAACAAATATCCTTAAACAAATACCCAGGGAATAATCTAGTCTCCTCCGGACCTCAACGGACGGCAATGATGTACTATGAGTACCATCATGCCCGGTGCTACACGGATATACGAAATGACGTACCATCTCATGCTTATCAGCATAACTCATACCCGGATCTCAATGGACGTGCTATGATGTGCCATCTTGCGACATCGTGTCCGGACCATCCGGTCTTATATCTTAATATCTGTTTGCATGCATATGCCCCCAAAGGGCGAAATCGCCCAAACACACGGCCCAAAGCCTCTATGTTGTGTTCAGACAGGCCCCAAAGGCCTACTATCTCATCTCATCATATCTGGAGGGAACAGGTATTTGCTTAAAACTTAAAATCATGATCGAAATCATTATATATACATTTTAAATCATGTTTTAAATCATACTCGAAATCAAATATATATATATATATATATATATATACATTTTAAATCATGCCCAAGATCCATCATATACTCTTTAAATCATGCTCGAAATTTACATAAAAGCACTTTAAATCATGTTCGGAAATCAATCATCTCTTTTACCATTTTAAAATCGATACGGAGCATAAATAAATAAATATAATTTAACAAAATATTTATACGGAATAAACATTTAATTTCGGAGAACCATTTAATGAAACCACTTTAAATATTCAATTCATAAATAAGCCTTACTATATAAAAATCAAATAATTTAATATATTCCACTCACAGTGACAATTTTAGACTCGGCTATCACCCAAGTCCGCAGGTAGATTCTCGTCCGCAGATCCACCTATTTTACAGAAATGATATAATTACTTCCATAATTCTAATTCGAACTAATCTCGCAAAAATAACGCTTAAAGTAAATATTCGCTCTAACATTACAACTCTCAATTTTCTCGGCTTACCGTATTAATCCCGTATTCGTAATTTACTAATAATATATCCGAATTATACTGCCCTCAATTTCATAATTTACTAATTTACCCTCAACATCATAAAATTACCAATTTATCCTCAATTCATATTACAAAAACATCCTCAAGGCTGGAAATTATGAAATTACCCTCAATACGCAAAATTACCAAAATGCCCCTAAGGTCAACGTTGACCGGAATTCACCCAACGGTGGTGGGGAAGCTTGGGCTAGACACTTCTCATCGAGGTGAGTCCAACGGTGCCGGTGGTGTACTCCCACGCGCAGCGGCAAATTCGGATCGAGCTCGTGAAGCCGTGGCTCCTTGGGGTGATCGGTCGGGAATGGAAGATGGTGAGGTGGGGAAGCTTTTCCAACCGGTGGTACGGCCAAAAGACGGCCGGAATCGGCAGCGATCATCCGCGCAAAACCCGCGGAAGTTTCGAGCTTCACCGGCGGCGTTCCACGCGTTTTCCGGCAACAAGGACGGCTGAGGGTGAACGGCCGGCTCACAAGCTTCTGTTTGACACTTTGCTCGGCCGATGAGGTGGCCGGAAGTGGAAGAAAACGGCGGGTCAGTTACAATTTTTTTACAGAAATACATAAAACAAATGCATATGTTACAATTTTTTGTGCAGTTGAAGGTGTTTTAAAACACAAGCCTGTGAGGTTAACATCTAAACAAAATGGATTAGCTGAAAGAATGAACAGAACCTTAATGGATAAAGTTATATACACGTTGGTTCAAGCTAAGCTACCTATGAGTTTGTGGGTTGAGACACTTAATACAATTTGCTATCTGGTGAACTTAAGCCCTCCACTACTATTGGTTGTAAAACACCATTTAAAGCTTGGTCAGGAAAGCCAATAAATTATGGAGGTCTTAGGGTATTTGGATGTCAAGCATATGCTCATATAAGTCAAGGAAAATTGGCACCAAGAGCATTGAAAGGCATCTTCATAAGATATCCAAATGGTGTTAAGAGATATAAAATTTAATGTACTGACATGAATCCACTAATGTATGTCATTAGCTGGGATGTTGTCTTTAATAAAGATGAGATGGCTAATCACGTTAAAACATATGATAACAATAGAAGTCAAGAAATTAATACTTATCTTGAGGTAGAGTTACCTAGACAAACCAATTCCTATCACAATACGGAGTTTGGTGAAAATACATCAGATGTTGGGAAGATAACAGAGACTTAAAGACGTATGGCTATGAAGATTTAATAGCTTTTGCTCTTCATTCAGCTCATGAAATAGAATTTAAAGAACCCAGAAGTTTCAAAGAAGCAGTAAAATATCAGTATAAGAAGGAGTGGAAAAGGGCCATAGATGATGAAATCCATATTCTTTATAAGAACTCTACTTGGGAATTAGTTAGAAAAGCCTAAAAAAGGAGAATAGTGGCATGTAAATGGATTTATAGAATCTAAGAAGGTCTCACAACTGAACCCAAAAGATTTAGAGCAAGATTGGTTGCTAAGGAATACACTCAGAATGAGGGAATTGATTTTAAAGAGGTATTCTCCCATGTAATCAAATATGCATCTATAAGACTGCTATTGGCATTAACTGTAGTTCAGAATATGGAATTGGAACAACTTGATATGAAGACCGCTTTCTTGCATGGAGAGTTGTAAGAACAAATTTACATGACATATCCTGAGGGCTATGAAATTCCTAGTAAAGAAAATCATGTATGCTTGCTTAAAAAGTCATTATATGGTCTAAAACAGTCACCCAGGCAGTGGTATCTCAAGTTTGATGAACTTATGGTGTCACATAAGTTCAATAGATGTAATTATGACTGCTGTATTTATTACAAACTACTAACTAATGATAAATACATCTATCTACTTTTGTATATAGATAATATGTTTATTGCTTGCAAAGAAAAAACTGAGATTGATGTTTTTGAAGAGATTGTTGAGTTCTGCATTTGATATGAAAGACCTGGGATGTGCAAGGAAGATTTTGAGAATAGAGATAATCAGGAATAGAAGTGAGCATTCAATATCAGGAATAGAAGTGAGCATTCAATTCTCTTATCACAAGAGAAATATATCAGAAGGGTGCTAGAAAGCTTTTAACATGAAGGGTGCTGGAAAGCTTTTGACATGATTAATTGCAAGTCTGTTACATCTTCCATTGGCTGTTTATTTCAGGTTACGTAACCTTTACAATCCAACCACAGAAGAAGAAAAACTTGAAATGGCTTAGATACCATATCCAATTGCTATGGGTTGCCTCATGTATGCTATAGTCCTTATAAGACTTGACATCTCACATACTATGAGCATTGTGAGTAGATACATGGCATCTCCAAGGAAGGAGCATTAGAAAGGAGTGAAGTGGATTATGAGATATCTGAAGGGCTTTCTAAATTATGGATTGATATGTGGTAGAAAAGAAGAAAATGATATAGGGTTATGGGGATGTGTAGACTCATATTATGCTGGAGACTTGGATAGAAGAAGGTCTCTCACAGGTTATATGTTTATGCTTAATAATTATTTAATCAATTAGACGGCCAACTTGCAATTTGTTGTAACTCTCTCCACAACAGAGGTAGAATACACAGCAGCTTCTGTATATGTAAAATAGGCGTTATGGCTAAAAGGGATGTTGGATAAACTAGGCATAAAACAAAAGTCAGTGTCAATATTCTGTGACAGCTCAAGTGCTTTATATATGTGCAAAAATCCTGCTCACCATGAGAGGACAAAGCACATTGAAATAAAACTTCATTTTATTAGAAATGAAGTGTCAAAAGGTATAATCAAAATGGTGAAAATAGAAATTGATGAAAACCCTTCTAATATGCTCACTAAGGTAGTTCATATGGCTAAGTTCAAGAAATGCTTGAACTAAGCTGGGATATGTAGTTGTTAAGACTATATATGGTGATGAGGAATCAATGCAGGTGTTTGATTCAAGGAGAAGAATTGTTGAATGTGTTGTGAATGCAAACATAGTAGAGAAACGACATTGTTTTCAGCTTTAAAATTACAAGATTAATGAATTCACGTGTGCTAGGCATTAAAGTACTTATTCCAAACGACATATGAGTGCTGCATTTTGGTAATAACAAACTTAACATAATTCACATGCTTCTGCTCGTGATCATTTAAGTGTTTATTCATCAGTTATAACTGTTGGATCACGTGGCATTAATATGTGCAATCTGGGCTTAGTGAAGATTAGAGTATATAAGCTAGGTTTCCAAACCGTTTCAGTAGCAAGCCAAGAGAGAATAGCTGTGAGATTTTCAAGAGAGAAATTAGTAACTTGTTCTCTACAATCTCTGTTTCCATATTCTTGTAAACAAATCCTAAATCATCAATAAAACAATCACTGATTGATTCATCCGTGGATGTAAGTCGTAAAAGGGTAAACCACGTTAAAACAATAAGTCGATTTGTTCTTTTTTGTTCTTTCATTGATTCTTGCTGCTGTATTATTTTTAATTTAGCTTGTTTCTAAACTACAATAGATACATTGAGTGCCTTTAGTTCATCTTTGTGTGAGTGTGCAACTTGTATTAGCTTTGGAAACTGATCTTGGGCAGAGTTTGGTAATCAATCTTGCTGAGTTTATACGGCTTACCAATCTCCACATGTAAAAATATACTCTTTTCTGAAATCAATTGAAGAAATTTGTCTTCTACCTTGCAAAACTTGTTTACATACGGAATATTTATCTTCTTCCTTTTTTTTTTTACTTTTTCCCAGGGAAATTACCACGACATTATTGAGATCAGATATGATTACTAAAACTTTTATAGTTTTAAAGTATGAAGTTATTGTCAAAAGTATTATTCTTTGCTTTTTATGCTTAATTCATCATGACTTGCTCTCAGATAAGTAAATTAATTTGTTATGCTCAAAGTATTATATCCATTCTTCTAATATTAATTATAAGCATTCTTTCTAAATGAATATGATCAAACTATTCATGGTCCAAATTAAAATCATGGCCACAATGTTAGCAAATTAGAAAGCTAGCTACTATCGAGAAATTCAACTTAGTTTTCTTTGTTAAGCTAGTTGATATGATTATAAAAAGAAATTTTAATTTTGTTGAAATGTCAAAATAATAATAATAATAATCAAAAGGTAGTTTAAAGGTAGTTAAAGATTAGGAACCAAATTTGACAAATTAGAAAGCAAATGCATGAATTTTTGAAAAAGGGAGACAATAGCCACCAACTTGTTTGACATTTGCACCATGATCTCTACTATAAATAGAGCATATTTTTTAGAGTTAATGGCATCCCAAACTTGAGAGAATTTGAGAGTTTCAAATTCAGAGAGAAATTATTCATTAGAGAATTATTGTGAGAGTGAGCAATTGGAGAGTGTGGGCAACTGAGAGTTATTTTTCTTTCAAGTGTGTATGAGAGTACTGGATGTATTTGGGTTATGGGAAGTGAGTTTCTTTCCTCAAATATTGTACTCTAAATAATTGTTAATAATACAATTATTTTCTCTTACTTCAGTGGACGTAGGCATAATCATCAAACTACGTTAAATTCTTTTGTCATTTTTTTGTATAATTATTTAGTGCGCTTGATTCTGCATTCTGTGCATAATAAATGGTATCAGAGCCGAAGGTTCGTAATTGGAGTATACTATACTGTTCACGTATATGTTACTATTTATAGGTACATACTATTTATATGTATAGTACTATTTAAAAATATAATATTGTTTATAGATACGGTAGAGACGGCCATTTGTACTTGGGAGGCAGTCTATTGTAAGTAGAATGTATTTATACATGTCTAGGAAATTTCTTTCAATAAGACGATAAGAGTCTAAGGAGTTTGAATTTTAAGTGGGACCGTTGTGACCCTCTACTCTCCTAGGAACTTTCCTTGTATATGATAGAGACTGTCTTTCAACTATGAATAGTTTGTTGAGAAAATGATAGAATGTGAAACTTCCAAAATTTGGGAAAGATCTACCCAAACTATTTCAGGAGACACTTCAGGTGGGAGGCAAGACGTATTACATCATCATGCAGCACCTGTTAATTGAGGCTAGAAGATCGATGTTGAAAATTGTAATGTGAAAATCAACTTCAGCATGTGGAGGAATGAAGTTATGGATGTCCGTATTCAAATCGATCTCGATGTTGTTCTGAAAAATAAAAGATACTTATATGACAAGAAACTTGGGATCGTATGAACTAGAAAGTTTGTGATCAAATCAGATCTTGTTTGACCAAAGAGGTGAAATATCTGGTGAAAGATGAGGAGTGTGCGATGACTTTGTAGAGTACATTAGAGGAAAAGTATTTGCTGAAAAGTCCTGAAAATTGTCTTCATGCAATGAGCCAGTGTATGGCTTTCGAATGAAGCATGGGGTGTCAATAAACAATCATGTCTCAAGATTTAAAAAGTTACTTGCTGATTTGAAGAATCTTGATGAAGATATTAAGGATGAAGTCAAGGCTATGATTTTGCTACACTCATTACCAGAAGAATATAGCCATTTTGTAACTACCTTGATATATAGGAAAAGCGTGATCATCTTCAAAGATGTTTGTACAACATTGCCTAATTTAGAGATTTGGAATAATGATAAACATTCTGAAAGAACATCATCTGAAGCTTTGATAGTCAGAAAAAAGACTATGGAGAAAAAGAAAAAGCATAGTGGAAAGAATTCTCAATCCAAATCGAGAAGCAGAAATATAGCCTAAGATGAGTGTGCCTTATGTCATGAAAATGGTCATTGGAGGAAATATTTTCTGAAGGCTCAGAAAAGAGATGGGAGGAAGCCAGTAGCAGTGAATATGGCATGAAAAGATGATGACTCTGATTATTCACTAAGTATTACACCTACAGCATATGTGATTGGTACAAGTAAGTGGATACTTGATACTGAAGCAACCTATCATTTGTGTCCTATTAGAGAATAGTTTACAGATTTCTATAATTTAGAATTTGGAGTAGTTGTGATGGGAAATGATCAATCTATTCGCACAATAAGGATAGGAGCAATTCGGCTCAAAATGTTCGATGGAATGATCAGAGAACTGAAAGAGATTAGATATATTCCAGCTTTAAAGAAAATCTAATTTCTATGGATGCTCTAGAAACTAAAGGCTACAAGGTTACCATTGTAAATGGTAAAATGAAGTTTACATATTGAGGTATGGTAATTCTGTAAGGTGTCAGGCAAAACAATTTATACTATTTGAAGGGAGGTACTACTGATGGAAGTTAATGTTGCTGAGGAGCATAATGACACCACTAAGCTATGGCATGTATGACTAGGAAATGCTAGAGAGAATTCTTTGCAAACTCTGATGAAGCATGGGCTTCTAAATTGTACCAGAACTAGTAAATTAAATTCCTGTGAGCATTATGTAGTAGGAAAAAAAACAAAGGTCAAGTTCGAAACAGCTAATCATGATACTCCTGAGATCCTTTAATATGTTCACAGTGATGTATGGGGACCAACCAAGATTGCATCAATTGGTAAAAGCCATTATTCTGTTACATTTGTTGATGATTTCTCTAGACGTGTGTGGGTGTATACCTTGCGAGCAAAGGATGAAGTTCTAGAGATTTACATGAAATGGAAGAAACTGGTGGAGACTCAAACTATCAAAAAGATCAAAGTATTACTATCTGATAATGGGGGTGAATATACTTCTGATCCGTTCTTACAATTATGTCAGAGTAAGGGTATAAAAAGATATTTCATAGTGAGACACACTCCGCAATAGAATGGTGTGGCTGAGCATATGAATCGTACTTTACTAGAGAAAGTATGGTGTATGTTATCTAATGCTGGTTTAGATAAAAAGTTTTGGGCTGAGGCTGTAAGCTACGCAAGTCACTTAATGAACTAGTTGCCTTCTGCTGTAATTGGAGGTAAAATTCCTATGAAAATATGGGTTTGGAAAGCATGCCACAAGACTGTGACTCCATTTATGTGTTTGGGTGTCCAGCTTATTATCATGTAAAGAATGATAAGCTCGATCCTCGTGTAAAAAAAAGTTATCTTTGTGCGATTTAATTGTGGAGTTAAAGGTTTCAAAGTTTGGGATCTTGAAGATAAAAAGTTTATGTATAGCAGAGATGTCACATTTAATGAAGCTTCTATGTTGAAGGCTCCAAGTTCTCAGCAGGCAGATAACAAGACCAATGAGACATTGCACCAGGTAGAGTTTGATGCAACTCTATATATACCAGTTAGTTCTACAGAAAGGAGTTCAACTTTGGAAGTGACACCAAGAGTTGAAGAAGAGCTTATTTCTATTGATGTCCAGAAGAGAAAGAAACAATTGAATATGCAGATGATGAAAATGAGACTATAACAAGAAGGAGGCCAAAAAGAGTGAGAAAGAAACCCAGATGGCTTACAAAAGACATAGTGGTAGCCTATGCACTTCCAGTTATTGATGATGACATCCCCAACACTTTTAGTGAAAGTAATCAGTGGAAGTTAGCCATGGAGGAAGAGATGATATCTCTCCAGCAAAACCAAACTTAGGAACTTATGGAGTTACCTAACGAGAAAAGGGCAAGGCATTGACTATAATAAAGTTTTCTCTCCGGTTGTAAAACATACTTCCATTCGTATCCTACTTACCTTAATAGCAAAATATAAGTTAGAGTTGGCTTAATTGGATGTCAAGACAGCATTCTTACATGGAGATTTAGAGAAAGAAACCTATATGACTCAACCTTGCGGTTTCAAAGTTACTGGAAATGAGAATCATGTGTGCAGATTGATTAAATCTTTGTACGGACTGAAACAGTCACCAAGGCAATGGTACAACAGATTTGATCAATTCATACAATGGCAGAAATTCACTAGAAGTGAACACGATCACTGTGTTTACTTTAGAAGACTACAAAATAGAGCTTTCATCTATTTATTACTCTATGTCGACGATATGCTTATAGATTCGAAGAATAGAGGTGAGATTGAGAGATTAAAAAAGCAACTGGCTTCTGAGTTCGAGATGAAAGATTTGGATGATGCAAAGAAAATACTTGGGATGGAAATTCACAGAGACAGAAAGAATGGAAGCATGTAGTTGACTCAAAAGTCTTAGTTAAAGAAGATGCTAGAAACGTTCGGTATGTACTCCTCTAGCTCCTCATTTCAAATTAAGCTATTCTTCATGTCCTTCCTCCAAAGACGAGCATGACTTTATGGCTCATGTTCTATATGCCAGTATTGTGGGTAGTCTTATGTATGTTAAGGTGTGCACAAGACCCGATATATGTCAACCTGTCAGTATGGTTAGTCGATACATGCATAATCTAGGTAAAGACCATTGGCTTGTGGTTAAGTGGATTCTCCGATACCTGTATTAGACAGTTGATGTTGGGCTATTGTTCAATAAGGATTGTGGGCAACAATATATTGGGTATTATGATTCTGATTTCACCGAAGACCTAGACAAACGAAGATCAACAACAGGCTACGTATGCACATTGGGTGGAGGTCCGATCAACTGAAGGTCAATTCTACAATTGACAATTGTTTTGTCCACTACGGAAGAAGAGTACATAGCAGCAACTGAAGCTGTAAAACAAGCTATTTGTTTGAAAGGTTTGTTAGGTGATTTGGAGGTAATCCAAAAGAACATTAAGTTTTTCTGTGATAACCAGAATGCAATATTTCTTGCGAAGAATCAAACATATCACGCTCTCAAGAAACACGTAGATGTGAATATCATTATATAAGAGAGATTATCTAGGGCGGTGATGTGTTATTGAAAACGATCGATACTAAGGATAACCCATCAGATATGTTACCGACGGTAATTTCTGGAATTAAGTTTCAACATTACTTGAAACTAATTCAAATTCTTCGAATATATTGATTTTAAAAAAATTTTAAACTACGGTTGGCTTGATCCTAGATTTTTGGTATGTAGGCAGTCACAGAGATGCAACCACTGGGGATGATAATTCGTTAGCAATCGACTCAAATTTTGAGAAATCTTCGTCGAGGTGAAGAATTGTTGAAAATTCAAAATAATAATAATAATAATAAAGTAGTTCAAAGGTAGCTAAAGATTAGGAACCGAATTTGACAAATTGGAAAGCAAATGCATGAATTTTTCATAAAGGGAGAAAATAGCCACCAACTTATTTGACATTTGCACCATGATCTCTACTATAAATAGAGCATATTTTTTAGAGTTAATGGCATCCCAAACTTAAGAAAATTGGAGAAAGTTTCAAATTCAGAGAGAAATTATTCATTAGAGAATTATTGTGAGAGTGAACAATTGGAAAGTGTGAGCAATTGAGAGTTATTTTTCTTTCAAGTGTATATGAGAGTACTTAGTATATTTGAGTTATCGGAAGTGAGTTTCTTTACTCAAATATTGTCTCTAAATAATTGTTAATAATACAATTATTTTCTCTTACTTCCGAGAACGTATGCATAATTGCCAAACCATATTAAATTCTTGTGTCATTTATTTTTCTATAATTATTTAATACGCTTGATTATGTATTTCACGCACAACAAGTTCTACTTTTAAAGTCTCTCTGTCTCAACCATTTTAATATCTTAATCAAAATGTACGTTTGATGACAAAAAACGAAGGGTATTGAAGAGCCAACCCCAAAATATTTTGACTTCCCATCCTCTCTCTGCCGTAATTTTTGGGAAGATAAGTGCCCAGCAAACAAGTTTGATCATTCGCTGTTAGGAACCAAAGAAACGTTAATTAGTCAATTAATTTGTCCATTAATCTTGATCGCAAATGTTTTTTTCTATTTTCTGGGACGACTTTCCATGAACTGTAACTGTAGTTGGAAAGAGAGGCAATCACAATACAAAGATTGATTTGACAGAACTGCATGCACCAAGGGACCCTTTTTTTTGGGTAACTTTACAAGGGTACTGATATTTGAAATGACGGATCTGATACAATGGCAACAAAAATAACTGTAAAACCATATGATTTTAGAGTGTTAAGTCATAAATTAATATTATTTTTCAATTAAAACTATAATACCACACTGTTATACTATTGTTTTATCGTTATCGTGTCACCATTATAGTTCTTTATCATTTTCCATTTGAATATCCCAGATGTCTTTGAAGACTTTTGCCTTGACAACCGAGGTCTTTGAAGGCTTTTGCCTTGACAACTGGGGAAAACTCTTCCCTGCTTGATGATCAGGCATGAACTCGTGTACCTCTCAATTGCCGTGTAGATTCTATATAATTGTGGCTCCCAATTTGCTTGTATTGTCCAGCGGTGTTAATTTATAAGTGTTTGAAAAACTTTTTCTATTACTAAATCTGATCGGGTTTAGTCAAATCCAATCATATCCTATCAGGTTCAATTTAATTCAGCACCCTGTACAGGGTGAGGATAACATTAATTGATCTTCGACTTCTGGTATTTACAGTATCTTTCTCCGATTTTGTTGATCCTGGTTTATGTGTTTTACTATTTATTACAAGATATTGATAACATTAATGGATCTTGGATTTTTGGTATTTAGAAACCCACAGATGAATTATACCACTTCCAAAGGCACGAACATAACAAATTTTTCGTCCAATCCAAACCTTATCATATATCTGGCAAGGTTTTATTGGGTGTACGGATGGCAATGGGTCGGGCCAGGACAGGGCTTGGCCAAGCCCGAGCCCTATAAAAGTCCGAATGTTCAAAATTAGGGTCGGGCTCTGGCTTTGTCTGGACCCGGCTAATTTTTTTTTAATAATTAAACAATTCTAATTTAAAATATCATAATATATTAATATTTAAAAACTTTAAAACCTTATTAAAATAACATAAATATAAAAATTATTCTAATCAATATCTTTACCATAAATTATATAAATAATTAAACACAAACAAAAATTAGATCTAATTCAAATAAAAACACAATTTAATTCAATAATCCAACTAAAGAGTTCATTAGTGTAACAAACAAATAAAAACAAATAATTCGATTACACAATTTAAACAAGAAGTTCTTAAGTTTAAAAATGACAATTCACAATCTAACATGAAGGAAAAAAAAATTACTCCAATACTTATGGACATAAGTTTAATTTTTTTTTAAAGTCGAGTCGGTATATAAAGCCTAGTCCTGCCCAATTTAAAGGACTTAATATGTATAAGCCCGAGCTCGAATTTTGGCCCTTAAATTCGAGCCCAAGCCCTAAAAATAAAGGCCGAACTAATCGGGCCAAAATCATAGCCGGGCTTTTTTGCCATCCCTAATTGGGTGGCGAAAAATATTGTGTACCAATTTTGGCATTCCTCCTAATAACTCCAATGATTTTTCCTGAAATTAAAACCATATTCTTTAGCCTTTAATCTGTACAAATAAATTTTAGTACCTCAATAAAGAGGCATATAATGATAAAATTAAAGGGTGGTGAAAAGACAATCCCAGACGGTGTGTTATTTTCTTTTCATTGACTGGCATGAATTTTTGGGAGACAATTGCCCAGTAAACAAGTTTGTTCAGTAGAATAGGATCCAAAATACCTTAGTCAATTTGTCCATTAATCTAGATCACAAATATTTTTTATTCTATTTCCTGGGATGACTTTTCATGTTCTTGTATTAAAGAAAATAAAGAGAGAGAAGAATATTTGTGGAAAAACTTTGAGCATTATTCTTGATTGTTTGTCAACTTTAGTGGAAAAGGCCAAGCGTTTTAACAATTTCTGAATTGTTGCTCCTCAAATGAGAAGAATTTATGTGGAATAAATTTGAGCACTAATCTAATAGTTTGTAAGCTTTAGCGGAAAAGCCTAGCCATTTTAACATTTTATGAATTGCACATTGAAGACGCAAACGCGAATATACTTTTGTGAAACCAAACTAAATTAACCAGATTAATTTACTCTTATTTACTGTACCAAAGAAATTTACCCTACAAGCCAACAAGCAGGAGATGGACAACTACAAGTCGTATATCGACGTAGAAGAACAGTGACAAACTGTGATTGATTAGACTGAACTGCAACAAAGTGAACCATTTTTTGGATAATTTTAGAGCAATAATATTCAGACTACCATGTAAAAAATATCCTAATCCTGAAAGACTTTTCCATCTTATCAACATTGGAAAAACCTCCCCTACTTGACGCATTGACTTGTTGACCTCTCAATTGCTCTTGTGCGTGGTTTCTATAAATTTGGTGTCCAACTAGTTTTGTGTACCGTTATATATATGTTTTTCAAAAGCTAAGAGTCATCAAAAGATCTTTTGAATTTCAATAAACTTCGGTTTAACTTTATTTATTTTATTGTGTTTTTATAATATCAATGGGATCACCAACTCTCAATACAGTAGTTCCTCAACTTGTTTTGTTGATCCTATTTTTTATGTTAAGCTTTTTAATAACTGTTTCTTCAGAATCAAATGAAGAAGCTGATGCTCTTCTCAAATGGAAAGCCAGCCTTCAAAACCATAACCAATCTCTCCTTTCTTCTTGGATTAACGACACCACCAATGTTTCATCCAAAATAAGCCCGTGTGCTTGGTATGGAATCAGCTGCAATGACGCTGGAAGAGTCATCAACATCAGCCTCCCAAATACAGGATTAAGTGGTACGCTTCATGATTTCTCATTCTCATCGTTTCCTCAACTTGTGTATCTTGTTCTCAGTTATAATGGATTGTTTGGTACCATCCCATCTCAAATTGGTAACCTTTCAAAAATCAGCTACATTTCTTTAGAATACAATCAGTTGTCAGGAAATATTCCACTAGAGGTTGGTCTTCTGAGTCATTTGAAAGTCCTTCACATTCATTTCAATCAATTAGATGGCTCGATTCCACAAGAAGTTTGTCAGTTAACTTCTATCGAGGAGCTTTTCTTGTTTGCTAATCATTTGAATGGGTCACTCCCTCCTTTTATGGGTAACTTGAGCAATATCATTCGATTGTATCTTCATGATAATTCACTTTTTGATTCAATTCCTATGAATATTGGAAACTTGAAATTTCTTTCTGAACTAGATTTGAGTAATAATCAACTTGGAGGTTCAATTCCTCTTTCTTTTGGTAATTTGAGCAACTTGGCTCGATTGTGCCTCTATTCGAATTTACTTTTTGGTTCTATTCCGTCAAATTTAGGAAACTTGAAGTCCATTGTTGATTTAGAGTTGAGTTATAATCAACTCACTGGTTACATCCCACATTCCTTAGGTAATGTAGCAAGTTTATCATCTTTACATTTAGCTGGAAATAAGCTTTTTGGTTCTCTTCCCCCATTTGTTGGTAATTTGACCAACCTGAGACTATTTTGCATTTTTGATAACCACCTATCCGGTTTTTTACCCCACAATATTTGTCAAGGCAGAGCGCTACACATTTTACTGTTAATGAAAACCAATTTCAAGGAACAATCCCTAAAAGCTTGAGAAATTGCTCAAGCTTAGTCCGAGTACGCCTTGACGGAAACAACCTTACTGGACATATATCAGAAGCTTTGGGCATTTATCCAAACCTGACTTTCATAGATCTCAGCCGAAATCATTTTTACCGTGAAATATCATCTAACTGGGGGAAATGCCCAAAATTAGGCACTCTCAATGTTTCGAGGAATGACATTACTGGAGCTATACCACTAGAGATTGGAAACACTACTCAACTACAAGCACTTGATCTATCATTTAATCATATAGTCGAGGAGATTCCAAATGAAATTGTTAAGTTAAATTCTCTAACCAAGCTCATTTTGAGAGGGAATCAACTTACAGGACGTCTACCTACAGAAATCGGTTCACTCAATAAACTTGAATACCTTGACTTATCTGCAAATAGATTCAACAATTCAGTTCCAGAAAGTATCGGCAGCTTGCTGAAATTGCACTACTTGGGCTTAAGCAACAACCAGCTTGTCCAAGAATTGCCAAAGGAATTGAAGAAGCTAGTTCAACTTTCAGAATTAGATTTAAGTCATAACTTTTTGGAGGAGAGATACCATTTCAAATCTGCAGTATGGAAAGCTTGGAGAAGTTGAATCTCTCCCATAATAACCTCTCTGGTTCGATTCCAAATTGCTTTGAGGGAATGCACGGTCTATTTTTCATTGACATTTCCGATAATCAATTACAAGGCCCAATTCCAAATAGCACAGCATTTCGGAATGCCCCAGGGGAAGCGTTAGACGGGAATATGGAATTGTGTGGAGGTGTGAAAGGAATGCAACCATGCAAAGTTTTCTCGCCACACAAGCAAAATTCTGGAGCCAAGTGGTTTGCAATAGTGTTTACTATTTTAGGAGCACTATTTGTTTCAATAGCATTGATAGCAATTTTCTTCGTTCTTCGAAAGCAGAAGTCAGACTCAGGAGATCGACAGAGCAGCAACCAGAATCCTCAGGAATTGTTTTCTGTATTAAATTTTGAAGGGAAACTTATGTACGATGAAATTGTTAGAACAACAAATGATTTTGATGCGGAGTGTTGCATTGGAAATGGTGGACATGGAAGAGTTTACAGAGCTGAGCTACCATCTGGGAAAGTCGTAGCTGTTAAGAAATTCCACTCACCGATCCCCTGTGATCAGATTGCAGATCAAAAAGAATTCTTGACGGAAGTTGAGGCGTTATCAAAGATACGACATCGAAACATTGTGAAGTTTTATGGATTTTGCTCACATGCCTGGCACTCATTTTTGGTCTATGAATTTCTTGAAAAGAGTTGCTTGGCGGCGATCTTGAGCACTGACGCAGCATCACAAGAACTGGGGTGGAGTCAGAGAATGAATGTGATCAAAGGCGTAGCTGATGCCTTGTCTTACTTGCACCACGATTGCTTTCCTCCGATTGCCCATCGAGACATATCATGTAAGAACGTATTGCTGAATTTGGAATATGAAGCTCATGTTGCAGACTTTGGAATTGCTAAGTTTCTGAAGCCAGACTCATCCAACTGGACTGAATTTGCAGGCACATACGGATACGTTGCACCAGGTATTTATTATTCGTTTGTTATCATTTTAAGGAATACTGTAATGTTATAGGTACCGTAACGGAATAATGTAACTAGATATTGTTGAAAAAAATAAGGCAGCACATTCAATAGACGTGTAAAAGCTTTCTAATTTGTGCACATTTATTTTAGAAACAGAGTAAACATTTCTTTTATTTGTCTGTGACCTTGCAGAGCTTGCTTACACAATGAAGATCACAGAGAAATGCGACGTGTACAGTTTTGGAGTGTTAGTGTTGGAAGTGATCAAAGGAAAGCATCCAAGAGATATTCTTTCTTCAATTTCATCTTCATCTTTCAACATTGACATAGCACTTGATGAAATGTTGGACCCCCGACTTCCAACTCCATCGCGCAACGTTCAGGAAAAACTGATATCAATCATGGAGGTTGCTATTTCGTGCTTAGGTGAGAGTCCAGAATCTAGACCAACCATGCAGACAGTCAGTCAACAATTACAGATTTACCTTGCCTGAGTCTTAATTTTCCAAGCACAGTTCTAATTTGCTAGGTTTATTTTTCTCATGTATTATAGTTTATTGGTTCTAGTTTTCAAGAATCATGAGGCGTAGGTTATTCATTACGTCCTCCATAGTTGGTGTATGATGTAGTCTTTCATTTATATATAAAGTTTCCTCATTCCTTAGAGGTTTATGTCTAAAAGAACGTATAGGGCCGGTGGTGAGCACATTTGAGAACATGTAAAGTCTGTACAGTGAGATCCAGAATAATTAAAAAATAATTTCTTGCGACATGTACAAACAGGTGAACCTCCTCAAATGTAAACTTGAAAGTATGTTTTAAAAAATATCTTTTAATTAAATTTTTTAAAAATTTTAAAAAAAGTATAGGTTGACGGATACTCATAAATTTGACATATATCAAACTCATTTCTAATTTAGTACGAATTTTAATTTGTGACTAAATCCACTCATAAGCTGTAAAATTACTTGCAATAAATGAGTTTTGGTGGGTAGAGTTGTGCAAGCTTACGAGTACTATTACTATCTCTATGTGCATTTTTATTTTAATAAAATGTGGATACTCTTACTAAAAAATAACTATATATATAGAGTGAAAGGTTTCAACACAATTTGCTTAAGGTTTAAAAAAAAATAAATAATAAATCATGTCAAGAATCTGTATCAATACTTTTATATAAAGATGGCCAACAAACCGTGTCGAGGCCCACAAGGGCTCGTGGACTAGCACAGAATGGCCAACCAAGTGGATGGACTGTGCCGTGCCATGCCATGCGTATCTAATTTTTTCCACTTAATCCTTTATTTTTAAAGCATGCTTGAAAAAACACACATGCATGGCATGGTTCTTTAAATCCATGTGCTTAGCATATTTTTTCAAGCTCACGTGTCATTTCTTCAAGCCTATCAAACTATACAATTATAAATTTACAAATAATAATAATAATAGTAAAATTTAAAATTTTTATTAAAGGAACAATTAATAATTCATTAAGACATGAACACATTTACACAACTATATATTTAAAATTAATAATAATAATAAAATTTTTATTAAGTGAACAATTAAAGTTTAGTTAAGACATTGCAACTATATTATTTAATTTTAATATTATTTTATTTATTTTTATGTAAAATATGAAAAATATTTCATTCACAGATAAAACATATCTCCTTTGACTAATTTATGATTTCATAAAAAAATATTAAATTTATAAAAATTTAGATTTATAACTTATAAAATCATGATATTTATAATTTTATTTATTAAAATTATGAAATTATTTATTCATTTAATAAATTATAAATATAAAACAATTAGAATATTTTCTTTTTATAGTAATACTAAATTAATTTTTAAAAATCAACACTAATAAAATATATTAAAAATTTAAATTTCAAGTTATTTGTAAAATCATAACATTTTATGTTTACTTTCTATTAAAAAAATTTATAAATATACTTTAATTTACAGACCGCGTGCTGCCATACCAATGAAACATACTTATTATATATTTTTTCACATGCCGTATTTTAGTCTATCTCTAATTATGTCATATTTTTAAGACCTACGTACCTAAAATTTTAAATCCAAACCGGTCTATATGTGTATTGCATTGTACTACATTTCCTACTAAAATATATTTATACTATATCGTATTATATGGACAAGTGTCCTGCTCATACCGTATCACGTGTCATCCGACTCATTAGCGAATTTTCCTTTTATGCATCGACAATTGTTATCTTTATGCACCGACCTTTTATCCATGTCAGTAGAAAAAAATTAATGATCCATCTGTTAGTTTACTTGTGCTTAATCTCATTCGAATGAAACAAAATTAATTTTTTCTTTGTTGAAGCTCTTTATAGTATTAAGGTATTATAATTTTTAAATTATAATTATGAAAAATAAAAATATAAAAATAAAATAAAAATTAAAAATATATAATAAATATAATTTTTAATTAATAAAAATATTATAAATTTTTTTATTAAAATTAAATTATTTTAATTTTTTAATCACAACAAAATGACGATAGATGGAGTTATAAATTTTTGTGTAAATATATTTAATATAAATTAATGTAATATAAATTTATTAATTAAATAATAAAAATAAATTATATAAAATAAAAATTATTTAATTTAATTAATTTAATTATACCATATAAATTTATTTTATATTTAAAATTTTATAAGTTTATCACTACTCATGTAACGAAACACCTATATATGCAGGATTCCGTTTGTACCGTCCACTAATCTTGTGGGCCTATTAATCTTTTAAAATAAGAACCAGTGGCTCCCATCGCGAGAGATTATATGGGCCCACTAATCTTGACGACCACATCTTCTTTCATTTAAAAGCACCCTCGCTTTACAACTACACCGTCTTTTTTTTGTTTTTCCTTTCGTTTTCGTCAGCCTCCACCAACACTTAATAGCCGCCCCATTTTCTCTCACTCCTATCAAAAATCCACGTGGCCGACGACGATTGCTTCTACGGTTCAAATCACAAGATTTTCGTCAAATGGACGTACGATATGGGCCCCACTTCTTCGCAGACCCACCGCTATCCTCTTTGCGAAAAGAAAATAAAACTACTTAAAATCTCGAATTCCCTCTATCTTCTCGTAACAAATTGATTTTTATTTTTTAATTGAAAAAATTCAACTAAATATTCCTTTTGAGAAATTACAAAAACAAAATTATATGGTAGTGAACTTCCCCGCATGAACATGACCTTATTTCAATTAATTAAACATACCTGTTTGGCCATATGTTACTTTAATATACTTTTTCAAATAATTTACAAAACTCATGCTTAATTTCATTTGTATGCCAAATCGGTAGATGTGTATGTTAAGATGATGTAAAATATACTAGATTAATATTAAGTATATCAACATATAAATCTCAATTTGAATCTCAACTAATTTAGCATTTATCTATCAGATGATTGTTAAATAATTTTATTAACTATAAAATTTAATAAATGTATAATAGTATATAATATTAGAACTTAAGTTAAGATTGCTAACATAATTAAATAAAATATTATAAATTATGTTGTATAATATTAGGTAAAATATTTGGTGTCTTCAATGTATTAACCAATTTTCTATGTATTATAGACCATTTGTTCTAACGGAAGCAATCAAGAAAGGTTGTTGTTAACTTTGTTTAAGTACATTGTATGATATAAACCTTACACATTAAAATTGTTCCATAACTTTGCTATCAATAAAAGATTTGAAAGTTTTTTAATTTTTGATTGTAAATATTAGTATATTGAATACAGTATTAAATTTACCTTAAAGTTAATTTATTATTGTCCCATTATAAATCTATAGAATTAATTTGAATTGGTAAAATTATTATGCCAAAGAAAGGTATATCAAATTTGACTAAATTTGTCGATTAAAGTAACATATACGGTATTTTGTATAGATACATTATATAGCAAAAATATGAGGAGTTTTGTAACAAACTTGACAAAAATCTAAATTGCAATGTTGGTGGTAAATAATCTCTTTTAGATTCCATTTGCAGTCTAAATCAAAAGAAAGACGATAGAGTTACAGAACTTTTGCCTCATAAAAGCAAATGATCCAAATTGGATAAATAATCAATCAATTAATCAAACAAACAGGGTTCCATGCATTAATATGAGAACTTGAGCTTTTGCTTTATCTCACCAAGAAGTTGAGTGTTATTTGAGAAATTATATTTAAGCATTTACTTAATTAAAGTTTTAGTTAGCAATTGAGTAACTTAAATTTAAAATATTACGTAAGGGTAGATAAACTCAACCTAACCCAATGCACCTAACTTAATCAAACACAATTCAATTTAATTTTGATAAATTGAGTGGGTTATTATGAGTAATTGAGTCAATTTTTTCAAACTAAATTAATAATTGCAAGGTTGGGTTAATTACGATGAACTCATTTAACTTAATCTAACTCAAACAAATCTACGTAAATAATAATATTTATATTTTAGAGTTGATAAACATTCCAGCTAAAGTTATGATTATTGAAACATTCCAGCTAAGGTTATGATTATTGATTGACATGCTATTATATCATTGCTTAATAAATTTATTATCTTAGAAGTTTAATTTAGAAAATAAATTAGTTTCAGTTTTTCTTATTTTTTAATAAACACTTAATAATACATAATTATAAATTACTTTTATTTTATTACAGAACATGATGTTAGTTAATTATCTAAAAATTTTAAATTCGAAAATGGTATGCAAGAAGCTATGAGTAAAATTTAAAAGCTCATTTTCAATTTTTTTTAATTTAAAGATAATTGGCTTTTTTAGTTTTTTTTTATCGAGTATTAGACCGTGAATGAAATTTTAATGTTATGATATATTTATAATTAATTTTAATAATTTTATTTTTATTTTTAAATATTTTTATTTAAATTTTAAATTTTGATTTGACCTTCAAGTTTTTAACCTGATCAATCCGATTTGATTCAACTCAATAATTTAAAGGTTGTGTTGGATTTAGTTAAACATATTTATTGGGTTAAATTGATTTTATCTTAAATGATGAGTTGCGTTAAATTTTCATAAACCCAATCCATACCCACCCCTAATTTTGGGTAAGACTCTAATGTGTCTCTCATATAATAATGCTAATTCAATGAGCATCATGTGTCGATTGAGTTGTTTCATGATTGTGGGAGTAAAATTTAAAATAATAAAAATAAAAATATGTATCATTCTAATGTGGCTACAATTATGCAAAAAAAAAAAAAAATAGATTTGTTAATATATCACAACCATAATTTGACTTTGAATTTCTAATGAATCCGTCATAATATTCTTTGTTCGGTAAATACTCATATTAAAATTTAAATTATTAGATAACGGTCCAACCTTAATATTTGAAGTTAATGCTTTAATAAAATTGTGTAAATTCTATGACAAAAACATTAAATTCAAATATGTAAACCTAAATTCATATAGAACAATATGTAAGATTTTCATTAAAAGTAAAATTTACATGTTGTTCAGCTAGTCTTGGAATGACATAATATTATGCATAGAGTTATGATATTCAACACATATTACAACCAAAATAAAATTTTATGATTGGCCATATCTTTTAAATTTCTAATCAAATGGTAGATGTTTTAACTAAATTTGTATTATGTTATTCCGATTTTTATGTTTGGCTAGGTCCCAGCCAATTATCTTTTTATTTGTTTTATAGGTCATTTGGAAATAAATGAAGCTTATTATTCAAAAATAATAATTACCTGCTCCATTTTCACTTATTCATATCCAAAATCTTACAAAAAGGTAATATATTCCGACTTAATTAAAAAAATTGATAAGTAGCTAGCCAAGTTCACACGAGACCTACCTAAAATTGCAAAAATAAGAAACGCGTTCATTTAATTTATCGCGATACGATAAATCCCCAACAAAATGTCATATCAATTTCTGAAACTAAAATGTCACATCAATTTCACCATCAAAACTATGGTATTTTTCATGTATATTAAAGATTTTTTTAAAAGCGAATAAAAAATTCAAAAGAAAAAAAAAAGCAACAACTGGACAGGAACTCACCGTCCACAATTTCCCAGTGAATAAAATAAATAAATACAAAGGACTCGTGCGTGCCTTCCATTTCCCTCCTGTTTTTGTCACCCGCCTCTTCCTCCCCTCGCCACTTGTTCCCACCACTACACCCACAAAACGTCACCGCTTCATGCTCACTATCTCCTCGCATCCCTTTCCTTTTCCTCACATTCCTTCATTTCATACAACCCAAAAATTCATTCTTTTCAACATTAATAATAACTTTATCGAAATAAATCAATCAAAAAGGTAACTCCCAAATATCTCCTCCAGCTTTTGCTTCTTCTTAATTTTGATCGACTATCACGGTGTACTAAAGCTTCCAACTTTTTCAGTCAACGCTTTTGCTTCAAGATTTTATTTTACCTTCCTTGAAAATCAAACCTCACCTAATTTGCTTTATTTTTTTTTTTTAGCTGAAAATTGATAAAATTGTCACTTCATTTTTTTCTTAATTTTGTACCCAGATTTTCTATTTTAGTTTAAGTTTTTATTATTATTTTTTTTTTTTTGCGGTGCAAAGCGTGTGACTTCGGTTTCAGCTTTATATTATTTAACATGCAATCAGACTTATTTATTTATTTATTGATTTATTATTTCTTAAATATGCTTTGAGACTTTTGATGTTTCAATATTTATTGAACACGTGTAATGCAATGGCTTTAATAAATGCGGTGTTGTCAAGTTTAAAGCTTTTTGCATGTGAATGACTGGATGTGTATACACTTTCATTGATGTTAGGATTCATATATGTGATAATCTCTGATCTGGGTACACGTTAGATTTTAATTTTATGGCATGCTTCATTTGACCATATTTTGTTGTTACTTGAACTGATGAACACGAATATCGAAGTGAATACGTTGATTGCATTTTGTAAGTTTCCTTTGTAGAAGTATTTTAATCCCACGAATGGTATGATTTAGCAAATTGCTTTGGGAATGGTATTGATTCTAGTCTTGTTTGTTTATTCATATAAGAACTTTGATGTAACCTCCAAATTCCTTTGAGCCTTATATATATTCAGGATATTTTATAGTATATCCGGTGTTGTTAATTGCTGCAATTAGATTTTCTTCGGTATTTGATTGCCTATCATATGTTAGTTAAAGAGCAAACATTATGCATGTTCTTGATTGACTAGTGCTCTTTAGTATATCGGGTTTGTGACTGATTTTCACTTTCTTATTTGATTTTGTTTATGCAGAATATCTGATAGCGAGATTGTGTAAATTGATTATACAGATACTTTCGTAGCTGATGGCTTCACCAGATATTGAGTCTCCCTGGCTTTGTGCCGCTGGTGAATCCTTCTGTGGATCGTTTAATGTACGCGTGGGGGAGGGGAATGAAGCCGATATTTTACATGTGCTGGAAGTTCCCACCTCTTCTGTATCCTATAACTGTAATATACCTAAGCCACCCCCTCTCTCTGGTAAACCCAGTACAAAAACCAAATACCCTTATAGACTTTTAGAGTGTAGCTTTGTTCCAAAGGAAACAAAAGATGTATGGGATAAGATTTTCAAGGAAGGAAATGGTGCAGATGTCTATATTGTTGCAGAGGACGAATCCTGTATCCCAGCTCATTTCAGTGTACTGGTGAGTTTATTGAACTTCGCCTTACTTTTCTGTTGAAGTAGAGTACTCTGGGTTTTCTCATTGACAGTTGCTTTAGTACTGTAAAGAAATTTCACTTCAGAAAGTTGGGGAAGTTAAGTAGACAGTCCAATGGCTATATTAGCAATTTAGCATCTGCTTGAGGAAGTTGTTGGCATCCATTCAACATCAGTGTTTGGAATTACTTGGTTTATAAATGGAGATACAAGAACTTTTGGGACCACTAATTTCCAATTTCATGTTGAACAAATTCCTGAAGTTAGAACTGTTGTTTGTGCAGAGTATCGCCTCACCGGTGCTGGGGAATATTCTGCAGCAATCAAAAGTAAAGAATGGTTTCAGATATATCAAAATTCCTGGGGTGCCTCGTGAAGCTGTCTATGCGTTCATCCGTTTTCTCTATTCCTCCTGGTATGCACAAAGAATTCTTTCCATACTCTCATTGTGCTTGAATATGCAAGTAGACTATATCTCTGGAGTCAAATCATTACTGTGATAATTTTCCTATCTGTATATTTTGTCATATTCTGAACATTATTTTGTTGTTACTTAAACTGATGAATATGGTTTTCAGAGGATTTGCATGTTGTTGATTTATCGGGTTATAAAAGTCCTTGAAAATGAATTATTATGGGTGTCAATGATTCAAAAAGGGGTCCCAGATTTTCTCTGCAGAAACTCTGACATTTGATTTGTAACTGTTTGATATTATTTTCTTTTAATGTTTATCCATAATAGTTGATGCAACATTGATAGTCCTTTTGAAGCACATTAACCATTATTGTAAAATTACCCAATGCATCTAGTTTGTTCGTTTGTTTTAATTCTTATAAAGACTATTTTATGAGAAATAGCTTTCTGTCATTTCATTCAAGCTATGGTGAACTATCTTCTGATTCGTGGTTCTACCTAGAGTTCTTCCAATGTTATAATTGTTCACATTGATGAGTAAGTCATTATCTCCATGATTTGTATGGTGCAATGGAGGCTTCAAACATAGAAGAATGACTCAGCTTTATCTAACCTCTGATTTTGTAACTTGCACAGAGGGAAGAGAGCCTTACATGGTTTAAATGCTTGTTTCGAAAGAGAGCACATTGTTTCTTGATTGGCATCATAAATGATAGTTCATCCAAGTTACCTTTTAGTTATTTTCTGCATTTTTACTTGCTTACCTTGTTGCACTTATTGATTCTTCCATATTCTAATGCAGCTTTGAAGTGGAAGATTTGAAGAAGTTTGTTCTTCATTTGTTGGTTTTGTCACACTCCTACTTGGTTCAACCACTGAAAAGAGTTTGTGAATACTTTCTAGAGCAGGGTTGGTTGACCAAAGAAAATGTAATAGATGTGCTACAGTTAGCAAGGAACTGTGATGCACCAAGGCTCTCCTTAATGTGTGTGCGTATGGTTGTAAAGGACTTCAAAGCAATAACTTCAACTGAAGGTTGGAAAGTCATGAAGCGTGCTAATCCTGCACTGGAACAAGAGCTTGTAGAGTCTGTGGTTGATGAAGACTCCGTAAGGCAGTTCCTCTTCTTATTTTGGAGCAATTTATATTGGTTTATTGATGATGCTAATGATATTGACTTATGTTATGTGGAATCTATTATGGCACTTGATTCCATATACCTAATTATGTCCCCCTCGCCGAATCACCCCATTTTTTAGAAATCTCTTTTTTTCTTATTTTGGAGCAATTTATATTGGTTTGTTGATGATGCTAATGATATTGATTTATGTTGTGTGGAATCTATTATGATGACTGCCAAATGTCTTTTCTGTTTGTGTTTGTGTCTTGAAATATTGGTTCTTTTATTGGATTGTCGTAATTGTTTTCTCCATATTGATTTTGAGTAATCGTTCCTTTATAGAAAATGTTTGCATTAGCCACTACGTGTTTGCTCAGCATGATAAATGTTGAGTACAATGCAACACCCAATAGTTTGATTCCCAGTTTAATAACCTCTGGGTTATTTTTTGTATAGAATTCTATACTTTAAGCATTAGTATAGTTTAAGTGTATAAGGACTCATTTTTCACTTCCTTTGAATTGCGATAAATTTTCCAACCTTTTCTTTGTAGTCAGTCTCAAATAAAATGTGTTTGCTCATTATGCTTTAATCCTGGCTTTAACCATAGTGTTCAATTTATTTCTAAAATGAATCCAAACTTTTAAAAGCATTTTGAGGTTCAGAATATATTTAAATTGCCCACAGCAGAACTGTTGTACACTAGGCATTCTTCTCTGTGGAATATTTTTGGACCCCTTAAAAGCTCTCCAATTTAATCTTTTAGTAATTCTTTTTGTCCAATAGAACATATTCCCAATGGCATGTCTGCTTAGTTGACATGCAATAATGTTGCCAGTTTTCTGAATGACTCAAAATGAAATTTGTAGTTTATTATGATTTGGAGCCCTGTACACATATTCATCATTACTTCAATCAGTTGACTTCTCAATACCCTCATGATAATTTCTCACTTATTAATTTTCACATCTAGAGTTTGGTTTTGTCATTGAAGCTGAAAAATATGTTTGCCATTCATTTATTATCTTTCCTGTTATAATTTCTCGTAAATCATGATGCTAGTGCAAATAGGCCTTTTCATTGGACTGCGGACTACTTGTAATGTAGAGCATAAATAAGGGTGAACCTAAAAATGCTTTTGTGAGATAGTCATTTAGAAAGTAGAGTACAAAAAAAATTCCCGTACTAATAAGAAAGTCAACTGGGTGCTATTGTTGTCGTATAGTTGCAGAAAATTTATGACTCATTTAGAATCACTTCCTGATTTCAGAGAAAGCAAGAGAGGTTAAGAAAAATGGAAGAGCGAAAGGTTTACTTACAATTGCACGAGGCAATGGAGGCACTTCTTCACATATGCAGGGATGGCTGTAGGACAATTGGTCCACGTGACAAAGTGCTGAAAGGAAGCCAGGTTGCCTGCAATTTTCCAGCTTGTAAAGGGCTCGAGGCTTTAGTCCGTCATTTCTCCAATTGCAAGACTCGGGTTCCTGGTGGATGTGTTCACTGCAAACGCATGTGGCAGCTTCTTGAACTGCATTCGCGCATGTGCAATGAGCCTGATTTATGCAAGGTCCCTCTTTGTAGGTAAGCATGAAACTTTCGTTAACCTTATTAGTGCGGTTAAACGTTTAGGAAAGACGAACAAATGAAAGTCATTTTATACTATATTAAACTTATTGGTAGCAAGTCATATAGTTTTATGTAAATAAGCTTTAAATACATGAAATTTTTTAGTTTTTGGAAAGGAAGAAAACAGGATATGAAGTTTTTTTATAGTGGTATTAACACTGTTTCTGTAAATATGGATCGCCAGGCATTTCAAGGAAAAAATGCAGCAGCAGAGCAAGAAAGACGAAGCCAAGTGGAAATTGTTGGTGAGCAAGGTAATATCAGCAAAGAAAGCATTGGGACCATTTTCTGCCCGGCATACAGGTTTATTATGACATCCTTTACTTGCAGCATATCCTTGTATCTGTTTGAATGCGGGGTTAATGATATTTCCCGACTTCTATAAGAAACCTGGTAAATTGTAAAAATAAAAGAATAATAGTTAATAAAATTTTTTGTTTCTCGGTAAGAGGATCTTGCAGAATAATGGTGAAGCGAAACGATTAAGTTTCAGTTTCAGCTCTAAATATTCATTTTGCTCGAATTGATGTTTCTTTTAGCACTTTAAAAAAATAATAATAATAATGTTCTGAACATATAATGTATATATATTAGTAGTTGATAAATTGATAATTAAATGTTTATGAATTATTCACTTGTACGATTTAATAGTAATTCTAGGACTAGTTTTGCAATAACATGATGTTATAATTTCTACGTAGAGAAATTTGAATGTCTGTACTATAGTATATGTATATATACACATATCTATGAAGTTGATTTGGTTGCCCATTAGATTAAATAAAATAAACCCAAAGAAAAAAAATGTATTTATGTAACCAAACCAGAGCATTAAATATCAAAGTACTAGCCGAGCATTAAATTTCAAAGTACTTGTATCTATATATTTTTTTTCCAAATAATAATTTCTTTTTTTGATCAACTCCTAAGTAATAATTTCATGTGCAAGGGGATTACAACTTGAAATTAAAAATAAATAGATACAATTGTTTTTCCCGTGATTATCTTGTGTGCCCCAAAATAATTCGACAACTTGGTGAATGTTTATAGGTCGCTGCTAGCGTATATATTTCTGCTCTGTAATTAAGGGTGGGAAACAAACTTTCTCTTAAAAATGTGACACAGAAAAGATGTTAAGAATTACCACATTATCAATTTTTACTCCATAAATTGATAATTAAATGTTTATATTTTATCAACTAACACAATTTTAAAGTACATAAATGACAATATGAATTATTTACTTTCTTAGTACCATATACTAACTTACTGTTAATTAATCTTAGGAGAAATTTTGTGATAACATCATGAGATTTTAATTTCTAAATAGGGAAATTTAAATTTCTGTACTATCTAATATGTTAAGTAGTTAAGAGGAAAAGAGAATGTAAATAACATTTTGATATAATTTCAACTTGTGTAATATATAGCGGGCAATTATTATCACTATTATTAACTAGGAATCACAAATAATATATGATAAATCCATAGCATGAATATACTAAAAATCACGTTGATATTTCTTGATTTGTTCCATTATGAGTTCATTACTTAGTCATTTACTTCACCTGACTTGAAGTTTTAACCCTACTCACATGAATGAAAAAAGTTTAAGTTGCCTTTTACTAAAATAAAATTTGATGAAAAAGGAAATTTCAACGAATTATTTCCCTTTTGTCATCAGCATTTAATTGTTTGATTTCCTTTTTTTAAAATTATTTCAGGAATAAAAAATACTCGTAGGCCATGAAATATAACAAGGAACGTAATCTCATGTCTTCAGTATGAATAACAACTATAGAGTTTCATATAAATTAAATTTTGCATGTACTCTTCATCTTTAAATCAATGACTGCAACGCAAATTGTTTTTTTTTTTTTTATTCCCTCAATATTGTATTGCAATAAGCGTTGAAAAAAAAAAAGGCTAGAAAATAACTATATCTTTCCGTGTTTTATTTTTTTCGGAAAGTTAAAATTCATGAACTAATGTCTATATGGGCCAAAATTTTTCATCAATTAAAAAGCAACCACTATTATTAACTTGTATCCTATAACTGATACAAATGTTTAGTTTTACCAAATTAAAGAGAGAAAAAGTGAATTTGGGATTAGAATCTAATATTAATGTTTTGCAACAAAATGAAGTTTTTGAAAAATCTAAATTAAATGGTGAAGAATCCTTCTTAATTAGGTGTTAATGTTAAAAAATTAATAAAAATCGTTTTAGAGTAAATTCATACTGTTGAGGTCACAAATCATTTTCTATTAAATGGGATGAACAATAAAATTTTTTAGTATAGAGTTCATCATCATTATTGATGAGAAATCTCACAATACAAAGATGACAAGCTCAACATACTTGACGAGCTGAGTTAATGAGCTTATCAACTCATTAGTCCGTGCGATATCAAAAAATAGTGTGTGAATACTTATTTCTAAAAAGATCTTCCAAAATACATTTAAGAACTGAAATTCCATATCAAGTCCCCTGCCAAATATAACATCGGCTTTATAGAAATTTTTGATAGCTCTTGCTGCCACATGCAAACTCATATAAACTATCGTCCTTGTAGAAATTTTTGATAGCCCTTACTACCACCTCCAAACTCATATCAACTATAATTTTCTGTTTACTTTATTAATTTCCAACAAAATATATGCATTTGGCAAAAATAATGCATTTATTTATGCAGTCCATGATGTAGCCATCTACGAAATAGTATAACAATTGGCCATCATCTAATCATCTACAAAATAGTATAACAGTTACCATGAGGCTGGTTCTCAGCTTGATAAAAGAACTTTGATTCTTTTATGTTTTCAGTTACCTCCCTGATTCTTTTATATTTTTCAGTCACATCCAATATCTCATTAGAGGATGATGTAGTTTTTCAGTCACCTCCAATATCTCTCTTTTATATTTTTCAGTCACCTCTAATATCTCACAAAAGGATGATGTACCTCCAATATCTCACTAAAGGATGATGTAGAGTTGGTAACTTTGGTATAAATACTTGACACCTCAAGAGCTTCATAAAATTTACATGAACTTTCAGGACGTTTTCTGTCTTTATGGTGCTTTAATAATTACCCAACTTATCACCTTGGGGTGAGATGGTAAGGCCTATCATAGTTGAGGTTTGGAGTTATGCTGCCGTTAGGCTAAATGATATATATATATATATATAATTGAAAAGCTTTCGCATCCTTCAGAAACAATTGAAATTGGTCAATTGCTTGCTATATGCTGGCACTTGTTAAGTGCTTTTAGTTTTCTAGCAGTGCTAAAAAGGCAATCCCAAATTCACTATAAGTAGGATAGAGATGTAACCAAAGCAGACGCAAGGGGCACAGATATTTTCCTATAACTCAGGCTTCCAATTAAAGGAATTCTGCTTTAATCACAATACAGTTCAACAAACCTCAGTTCTATGCACAAATTCATCTGAAAAGCAATGAAACAGCTGTCAACATTTTTTCCTTTGACTTCACCAAATTCTCAATATTGCACAAATCAAGCATTTGACAGTTTTTTTTAATACGTACGGCATAATGAATACATAGCAAAAGTCTAACTGTTTCATTCACATTTCTAGTACACTTGTACTTCCAAAATCCATGTAATGTTACAATTCAAATTAATCAGGAAAATGTTGATTTCAGAGGAAGAAACTTGCACCAAGAATTAAGCCCCATCTGCTAATGTTCTCTTTGATGTACTAATATAAAGAACTGCATAAAAGGAATGAATGACCCGGTCATTGCCAAAGTAAATAATTATTGTTATTAAACCAAAAAAAAAAAAAAATCTTACGATCATTACCATTATTTCCACGAATGAATGCATCGCCATACTTGTTTTTCAGCTGTCCATTCACATATTCTTCTGTTTGCTCCATAGCAATATTCATGTATCCATCCAGACAAGCCAGAATGCCTGTATGAAAAGAAAAAACGTCAGGAGAGCTGAAACGGATTCAATTCGTAGTTAAGCAAAACCATAGGCACAAGCAGACCGCCATGCACAAGCTGTCACAAAAACTTAATGAACATACTGGACACCTGTTGGAATAAAGAAGTTATTTGATAAATGTCTTGGTGAATAGACTCAGCATGAACCTCAATATCAGGTAACTACATGGAAACTGAGTCAGCAAGAAATGATGACCCATACGAATGAATTGGCAATCTCAGGAATTCTCTTGATATATTAGTATTACAGCAGTGACCGTACTGAGCATTTCTTGGAGAAGAAGAATAAATTTTGCATAAATTAGGCTCATGAATGCAGCACAAGTCATGCGGACTAAAAATTCAATCTTTCATCTTTGCTGCCTTGTGTTTACATCTTTAGCTCTTTAGCTTTTTAAAAAAAAAAAAAAAAAAATCTTTTCAACTTTCTCCACAATTTTCCATTCAAACGACTGCTATGATTTAATCCTTGCAAATTTAATGATCATTTATTCATACAATTCTTTAGAATACAAATTCAAATTAACATGGACGCTCATAGTGTAAAACAAATAAAGAGAGTTTCACATGTACTGATGAGCAATGACAAAGTAGCAACACAAGAACTTGCTTGTTGTCCTTAAATTTGACAGCATAGAGCTGGCTTTTCCAACACATTAAATGGCAATGGAACTACTAACAGTATAACCAGGAAAGTTGTAGCATATACACAACTCCAAGCAGTATTACTGCAACGTCTGTTTTCACACTGTGTATGATACCTAGCAATAAAAGTAAAACTAGGAAAGTAGTAACATATACACATTTCCAAGCTGTATTTCCTCAACATCTGTTTTCACATTGAGTATGACTCCTAGTTTAAAGTCCAACTAATTTGAAAGAGAACTAATAAACAAAACCCAAAACCTCCTACATTCATACATTCATACATCCATCTAATATATTCAATGGATATTCAGAGGATATCAGATCAACAAGTAGCTAAGTATAGACATGAAGGAACTTTAACCTTTTTGACTGCTGCAGCTTAAGACAAAGTTGGACCAACTAAAGATCAAGCATGGCTCAGCCCTAAGACAAATGGGACAGGACTAGGTTTTTCCTTTTTTTCTCCTCCTTTCTTCCTCTCTTAGGATTATACAGGATGGGAGAAATGCAGTCAGAATAAAACTTTTGATAACAATTGTATAATTGAAACCATCTTAGCCATAACAAAATCATTTTATAAGTTTGAAAACACTTCCTACACAATATAAGCCCTGAAATTATAACAAAACCCTTGCAAACCAAACCCAAAACGAGAAGAAAGCCTAAAAGAGAAAATTTCTCTACTTTTCACCAGATTGCCAAATCATCATGCAAAAGCTCAAGCCAAGACTCACATTTGTACATACTGAATCAAATTAAATCAAAATCTCCAATTTCAAACCTCTAAAAGAACAACTATCCTTACAATTCATGTTCACATTGAAAAGAAAACAAAAATTAGAACACAAAAAAAAAAAGCAATACAAAAGATTTTCAAAAAGACCAACCTCGGTAATCAACACCAGAGTTGAGTTTTACAACAACGGGTCGCCCACGAATAGACTTGAGGAAATCTGCTGGAGTTTTTGTAGTGGCCGAACCTTTCTCGCCTCCAGTACTCATCTTCTTTAACCTAAATTTCAACCATAAATAAATAAATAATAAACAAATGCTCAGAATTTTCAAGTTCCTCGTGCGGCTTCGATTTACATATAAGAGTTATTTACACCCCAGTTGATTATTTACAAAACCCAGAAATATTTCAAAGGAAAAATCATATTTTTAAATGTTATTTAACAAATATTAAAGAATGAAGAAAAAAAAATCAAGAGACGCTATAGGCATCTAATGAGATTTTTATAAGGAAAGATCTGAGTTACCTGCGAGAGAAAGAAGAAGGACAGCTTCGAGCTGAAACTGGATGAGGGAATTTTGAAGAATTGGATTCGTTGTCTGTTGCTTAGCTGACAGGAGTTAGGGTTTTTTCTCAAGAGAAAGTGAAAGTTGCAGAGCTTCGATGGGCGGAATTAATAATAGCTATAGTTAAATAATTTAATTAAGGGTTAGGGTTATTTCAAATTTAATTAATCAAAATAACCTAATATTTTAACCCGAAGGAAATATAAATACTAATTCATCAGATACATATATAAATACTGATGTGATTAAAAAATAAAATAAAAATAATTACGTAAGTCGTGTAAATCGTGGTCTCAGATTATTTTAGAAAGATTAATTATATAAGAATGTAAATTATTGCTACATAAATCTCTTAATTATTTTTAATTATTTATGATATTCTAACTTATTTTTAATTCGATTATTTTATTCTTATAACATAAAATGACTAAATATAAATCTAAACATTAATTATTTAACTGTTTAAAATTTAATTATATTTTTAAAGTGAGATTAAATTTATATAATATAAGATAGAAATATCACCACCTAATATCTAATTATTGAATTAAAATTTTTTCTTAAAAATTGACATATTACTTATATTTTTTATCCTCAATTATTCTAAAAAATAAGTCAATGAATTTGTTTCTCATTATGAAAGATAGATCTTAAAATTCATATTCGACCTCACATAAATTTTGGATATTTAATTTGTATATATGCATGAAACATAATGTGCAAAAATGAAATAAGTAAGTAAATGTCCAACCTTTTTCATCCTAAAATATTGGCAAAGTGTAAATTTTGATCCCATTTTGTCATTACTGCCTAATCCCTCGTATTATTGTTACATATTTCGCAAATGTATTCATGATAATGTACATAATCGTGTGCAGGTTTTAAGGCAGAGTGTGTGTGACAACTTAACTGAGTAGGCTATTGAAATATTATAAATCGATCGGGATCAGTTATTTTTGTACCAACCGGGTTAATAAATAAAATCACTATTTGCTTAAAAGTAAAATATTAAGAATAAACAATTGTACTTTTATAATAAAATATTTTTAGAAAAACCATTAACTTATTCACTGTATACTGAACCACATAACAAACATCTTTAGATTGAACCAGATCCAAATGAATTCTATGTTCACTTCGGTGTTCAAAGTTTCCTTAAATCATGGAAGCAACCAACCGGTCAAACTGAAACAGTTGATTGTCACTTAGCTATCTCTTTTTAACCTAAAATTCGGCTTAAGATTAAGACTTCTTTTTCATTTTGATCTTCCCTTCAATTTGAACCATGATGAGATTCAGACCACGCAGAATACCACAATCCAAATTCATTTCTCACTCAAAATCACAACCCAATCTTGCTCAACACACTGTTCAGTTTTCAAGTTCCAATTTTGTGACTACCCACGTGCTTAGTTCATCAAAAGACCCAAAACCCATTTGCAAAATCATGTCTTTTGCTAGTTTGAGCTCGCTCTCATCGTTGAAGTCTAACTTAAATCATGAACCCGTCAATACCATTTTGTTCAATTCATCTAAAGAATCAAGCTCCATGTTCAAAACTAAATGTTTTGATCCAACTTTATACAAATTTGATCCAAAAAGATCATTTTCTGATAAAATTTCGGACTCATCTCCTTCATTTGAGAGCTCACAACCCATAGATGCAGGTTCTTCAATGCGGAAACCACTTAGTTTATGGCCTGGAATGTACCATTCACCTGTAACTAATGCTCTATGGGAAGCAAGATCGAGGATGTTTGAAAAAACAGGAGATAAGCCAATTGATTCGATTTCTCAAAGTGAATTGGTTGCAAAACCCCCATCTAAGAGCAGGACAAGTATTCTTTACAAATTTTCAACTGATTATATACTTAAAGAGCAGTATAGGAATCCTTGGAATGAGATGAGAATGGGGAAGTTGCTTGAGGATCTTGATGCTCTGGCTGGAACCATTTCATACAAGGTACTAAGCCTTTTGAGATTCGTGTGAATTCTAAAATGAGTTTCTTTGCAATTTAGTTTGTTTTCACTTAGGATTTGTTGGGTTTGGATCGGCGACAATTGCTTTGATGATGTTGTTTTGAACGGTGGATTCTTTCACTTGATGTTTTGTTGGTTTTGAGAGTGGTGTGTACTATCTGATGTATTTCTCATGTTTGTTGCCTGGCTAAATGTAAAATTCACAAATGTTTTATTCAGTCTCTTTGCACGTAATGTTGCCAGGCAGCTTGGAATTTTGGTTATTTATCATTACTGTGGGGCTAGGTTCTGTCAAAATGAATTGCTTTCCAAGCCAATTTGCTAACCTCTATGTTATAATAGCTGGGTCTTGAATTTTGTTCAATTTCCACTTTGATTAGTGCTTTTAAAATTTTAACAATGTCATAATGATTTTAGCTTATCACAGTCAAGACCATCACTTCCTTATGTCTGTTTGTAGTCATATATGATATGTCACTCGGAAATTACGCAACATGTCCATTGTTGTTGATTAATAAATAACATCTGGATTTTGTAATTCATTTGTTTGTGCCGACCAGCATTGTTGCAATGATGATGGTGCGACAAGGCCTATATTATTGGTCACTGCTTCTGTTGACAGGATGGTTGTGAAGAAACCAATCCGTGTTGACACTGATTTGGAAATAGCTGGAGCTGTTACCTGGGTTGGGCGGTCTTCCATGGAGATTCAACTTGAAGTGACTCAATCCACACAAGGTACTCCTTATGAATCAAAGTTTTCGTGTTTTTGGCTTTCTGGGCTATGATTGGACCGTGGTTTCTTGTTCTGAGCAACCTTGGGTAATTATTTGTCATCTTGCTGTCTAATATAACTGTGCAGGCAACCATGTTCTTCAAAATGGAAATTGGCTTGTATATATTTTCAATTACTGAAAGAACATTTTATGATGGTAATCAAGTAATTATAAGCCACTTATAGACTGTGGTCATGAGTAAGTTATACAATGTAAAGGCAGTAAAGTAACCAGCATGGAGTTGATCTGGTTATAGTTGAGCATATGTCTCCAAAGCTTTTTTCTTTTTGTAGTAAACATGTTGAGATCATAGTTATTTATCCCCACCAAATGTAAATTGATTATCTAAGGAAATTAGATCTGAGTTGGATTTTATTTTCCCCACCAAAGAAAGAACAGGGCTGAATTTTCTGGATTAACTTTATAACAGCTTAAGATTTGTCTTAGCTCACCTAAAAATTCTTTGATAATCAGATCATGAACGCTGCTGTTGCTTGTAACATGTAAAGTATATTCTACCATGGGCATGGAGCGGGGAGAACCTTAGAAACATTAGGGTATTAAGCCTTTATACTAGGTTCAAAACTGAGGGAGAACCTTAGAAATTCTTTTTATGTTCTCTTACTGAGGTGTTCCAAAATTAACTCTATATTTATTTATCTTCCTATTTTTAAAGTTTCAAACTGTTATCTGTACTAGCCGTGTCTTAGTAAGTAAACTTGTTTTGCAGATACTACAGATTCATTGGAATCAGTAGCCCTTGTAGCGAACTTCACATTTGTGGCTCGTGACACCAAGACAGGAAAATCAGCACCAATCAATCAGATCTTGCCTGAAACGGAGAAAGAAAAATTGCTTTGGGAAGATGCTGAGCAAAGGAACAAAATGCGGAAAACAAAGAGAACAGAAAAGAAAATGACTGCTGAAAATGGGGATAAAGACAGGCTTAATGCATTGTTGGCTGAAGGGCGAATCTTCTGTGACATGCCAGCACTGGCAGACAGAGATAGCATTCTTATTAAGGATACATGCCATGAGAACTCCTTGATGTGTCAGCCACAGCAAAGGAACATTCATGGTCGGATTTTTGGTGGATTTTTGATGCGTAAAGCATCTGAACTGGCCTTCTCAACTGCGTACACATTTGCTGGTGCAGCACCTCTCTTTGTTGAAGTAGATCATGTCGATTTTTTAAAACCTGTGAGTACCCATGTTTGTGCTACGAATGCCTTAGATGTTGAGGTCCTGTAGTAGGTTGGAAGAAAATGAGTAAAAAATTGCAACTTTTCTAAAACTAAGAGACTGTGGGAGATTAACTCATTTTTATAGTAGTCAGATACTGCTGGTTAATACAGTAAGATGGAAAGTATGCCAAAAATCTCTGAACAAATTTGTTTGCGTTTGGATCTGGCAGAGGAACTATTGTTGAATATTCATCGTATACCTATTTTGCTGATGCAGGTGGATGTCGGAAACTTCCTCCGTCTCAAGTCATGTGTTTTGTATACGGAACTTGAGAACCCAGCCAGACCTCTGATAAATGTAGAAGTTGTTGCTCATGTTACAAGTCCTGAGCTAAGGGCCAGTGAGGTGAGCACCTGAATTTGACTATAAACTCATTAGCCATGTTAGCTATCTAACAAGCCATTCGTCATCATGAAAAGAAAAAATGTGAAATAACTAGGAAACTTGGTAAGTTCCATAAATAAACAAGTAACTCACTGAAAATGTGAGGAGTATCCAGTTTGCAAGGAGTTCATCTTAAGTGCCATCAGAAGCATCCTAAACTTCTGTCGATTGTGATATAAAACTACAACGGCTGATTTTCTTTTTTTCCGAATCCATTGACTTTGTAAATGCTAATAATGCCTTAGAATTTTTTTGCTGATCCGAGGCTCGCGTATTTGTCTTTTTTAAATTTACCTTCTCTGATAGGCTTATGTCTTGTAATTTGAACAGGTATCGAATAAATTCTACTTCACATTTACTATCCGTCCTGAGGTAAAGAAAGATGGATTGAGCATTCGGAATGTTGTTCCTGCCACAGAAGAGGAAGCCCGACGGGTGCTGGAGCGTATGGATGCTGAGAATTCCCAGTTGGCACAACCATGAACTTTCTCTTAGGCAAAATAAGTCCAGAATTAACCAAGCACCAGTTACATTTTCTAGAATAACATTTTCTTTTTCTGGAGGGAAACTTGTAGAAGTTTCAGATCAAGACATGAAACTCATGGTAATTTTATAGAATTAATACCAAATGATAGATTGATTAACCAACATCTAACTTACACAATTGAACATGCCCAGTTAAAAAGTATTGTCAATTGACAACTTTTCTTTTTAAGGTACAACTCAAGTTTGAACGTGCACAGGCAGAAAACTTTTGTCAAATTGATAATCTTTCTTTCAAAGGTATAATGCTGGTTTGTCCCATGCCTTGCTAGTTGATAACATTAAGGTGATTGATCATTCTCTTGGATTTGATAGCACATCCAGAATTAGTGTTTTAATAAATGGAATTACAGGCTGAGAATTATGACCTCTGCTCCTTCTACTTGATGGAATAATCGTTGAATTCTTAGTTTCAAACAGAGAATTTCAAAAAGTTCCTAACAGATATACAAAATCTACCGTTTCAGCAAATACTAATTAGTTCTTGTCCTTGACATGATTTCCTCCGCTCCGCCGTATGTTACACAAAGGATAAATAGTTTCCAAAAATCTGAATGAGAATATTATACATAATAGGTACAGAAAACGAAGCAGCCAAATGATGATTATGAACTCTACTGCAAGTTCTACCCAAAATACACTCTGCATTCACCACTTCTGATGTGCGTCCTTGTGAGTTTTAGAAGAGAAATACAGAGTCGCCCCAGATGAAAATAAAGCACTAAGATCGGGATGAGCTTTCATCATCTGATGAACTATAATGCTGCCGTCCATTAAAGCCAGGGAAAGCTGGCGGAAGGGTTGGATTTGTTGGCATTGGACGCACTGAACTGCATATAGTTCTCTCATTGATTCTGCCAACTTCCTTGCATACCTGATCCAGAGTAGAAAGAAATTCCTTTACCACCAAGAAAATCCGGAATGGATGAGCTTCTTCTTTAGCTGAGTTCCCATGGAAGTACTCGGTTATTTCCTTCACCATAGAAAGAGCAACACTCTCCTGTGATTGGATGCTTATAATCTCTTGGTCTGCCTTTTTCAAGAACTCGTTCATTGAATGGGAGAATTTCTGACCACTTTCCTTCATTGCAATTTCTTCGTTTAATTTCACTACTTCCATTATTTTTGTGATTCCTGCAGCTAGTTTTGCGACATCACTGCTAAGCACATCTGAATCCATTGCAGCAGCCTTTTTGACATTTGTAAGCTCCCCACTTAGACTTGAAACAACTTGCAGGCCGCGCTTCCTGAATTCAACATCATCTTGGAAAGAAGATTGCTGAGTTTTCTCAGTTTTTGTATCTGGATTGGCACCAGACAGACGAGAACCTTCAGCTCTGATGATTTCCTGTACCACAAAATGCAAGAGGGTGGTTTTCCCATCAGCACCCTTAATGTCAACAAGCTTCAGTAGTGTGTCCAGCTTGAAGGCATGGGCATCGCCTCGGTTAGTGCCAACATTCATGCGATTCCCAGTTTTCAGCACTGCTTCTAAAAGCTTAAGGAACATTCTACTTTTCTTCAGTTCTTCACAAGCCACCTGCCAATAAGGAAGAAAGGTTTAAGAAGCAGCCAGAAAATGACCACTAAAATGGCATATGGAAAACTCTGAATATTTTTAATTCAAAACATGAGATAATAATTACTTGGAAAACTATCCTATCTGGAAGAAAATGAGTTTAGCATATTTATCTTGTATTCAAATACTTATTTCACCCTGACTGCAGATGGTTTTTTGTTACAATAAATTGTAACTTCTCACCTCGTGACTCTTCACTTTTTGTTTTACACTAAATTGTAACTTCTCACCTTGTGACTCTAGCATACACAATCAAGTTTTTTAAAAGAATATTGACGGAAAACACATATAGATTAGAACAATAATTAAGGTTTTGTGCCCACTGGCCCAGCTTTGGCCAAAGCGACAAGGCCTAAAAGAAACATATCATCCACAAGTCGCACACCTAATAACATTCCAAAAGTTCATGCTGAAAATCAATTCGCTAAATGTTGAAGGGGATATACACACTCTTTCATATAGTTGGCCAGCTTTTATGAAAGCCTCTCTGCCTTGACAACTTCCAATCCCCAAAAAATAAATAATAAAAACCAACTGAAAATTGCAGCATAGTAGTAGTAGTTAGAGGAATTGCTAACATTAAACCTGACAACCAACACTGTAAAATTTAGTTCTCAAACATAAAAGCAACAGGATGACCACAAGCATCTTATCATTCAGTGGCTGATTATCGATTATATGTCGTCAATGTAACTTAAGGTTTGAATCTTCTAGCAGAAATGAAAGGATAGATGGGGGCCAGGAATTGATAATTGACTGCCATAGCAAAATAAAACTCGTCATAAGTGTTCTAATTGTCAAAACAGATTACCTAAAAAGAAATAAGTTGCAATAGAGATAACAAATTTCAAAAAATTCTTCCTATCTCGAACTGTTTTATCTTTTGATTTGTTCTATGCACTGGTGATTCCCAATCATAATAAAATTATTAAATCGCATAGTAGAAAGGTAGGACATCTTGAAGGAAAAGGAACAACATGGAAAAGAAATAGTCAATGAGGTTCACAGCATATGTCTATGAGGAACCATTTTGAAACATCCTAAACAAACACAAAACAAAGTAAAATAATGAATACGCACATGTACATGAGTCCATGTGTGCGCGCACGAAAGAGAGAGAGAGAAGAGGAAGCACATTTTACCTGCAGAGTTTCGAAAGACCTTTTAAGGTACTCAACTTCAGAGTCGAAATTGGCAATGTAGAGCATTGCATCTACTCTCTTGAATGCAAAAGGAATGTCAAGCATTGCCCTAAGAAATTTCTCAGCGGGTCCTAGCTTAAATGGTGATTCATCTTTGAACTCCTTTATCTTACGCTCTTCTTCTTTGGTTGGAGCCATCTTTAATAAACTTTCCAGCAGCTCTGCCCCAAGTGTATCTGAATTGCCTGTTAATGGGCATAGAAAAATTCAATCATTTTAGAGGCACATGTTGCCAGTTGATAATATCATACCAAAGCACAGAAACAGAGATTTTAAACCCATGAGGCAAATCCTTTTCCTTTTTTTTTTTTCTTGGAAAAGGTTTAAACAGGGATGAGAAACCTTACCCATTAAACACCAACCCTTATCCCCTTATTATTATTCAAACTCTGGTGATCAAATGCTCAAATCACATTCATTCCAGCCAAGTTACACCCCCATCAAGCAAATAAACAAGTTAATGACAAAAGGACAGGTACAACAAAATGTTGACCAACATTTTGATTTCTAGTGCTTTGTTTCTGCAAATTAAGAATTCAGTGGCAATGCATTTTTGGTTTGGATGTACACTCTAAACTGTTAGCAGGGGCAATGAAGCTGTAACTGTTCAGCATAAGTAATCATAGACTAGTACTCATGGAAGAAGCTTACAAAACTTTTCTAAGAATTTTTGGAAGTAGAAAAAAATGTAACATTCCAATTGACTTTTATAGCAATCAAACAAACCGCCTTTTCAAACAAAACAGTCTTTTGAATTTAAACATACAATAGTGCGGCAATACATAACACAAAACATCAATTTAAATAACTGTAACAAATTTACCTTCCAGAAGACCTTCGCACACTTCATCAACAGTAACATTAAGTGCCCTCAGCAAAATTGCAATGTTTTGAGACTTCTTAGGATCAAGCACCCGATTTTCCTGATTTGGAACTGAAAATACCTGCTTTCTACCGTCATCTTTAGAATTCAGATTCGAGTTATTCACCGTGAATAATGTCTCAATCATTTCCTCATTCAATCTGCAACCAAAACAACATTCTACAAACTCAAGAAAACACAAAAATATACTTAATCCAAACACAAAAACTTAATTAACGCCAAAAAAATAAAGCAATAAAGGGTAAATAATTACTCACTGAAAAGAGCCCGATTTAAACTGATCCCACACCATAGCCCGATCAGAACTTGCCCTAACTTTATCCCAATGCAAAGGCTTCAACTTCGGCCTCTGCGTCTCCTCACTCTTCTCCACATTCTCATTCTTCACCAACTCTTCATTACCCAAACTCGGCCCCAAATTCTTCAACCCGATAGGCCTCAAACTCGTAGGTGCCACAAGAATTGGATGCCCTGAACTTCTCCGAGAAGCCATCGGTACCTCCCAGAACCGCGCCGGCGGCAAAGGAGGAGGTGGTGGTGGCAGTTTGATAGGAACAACTCGATCAGGCGATTTCTGAGTACCACTGGAATCACTTCTCGACAATGAAGAAACTGACAAATTATTATTGTTATTAGCATTTTCTTGAAATCTTGATTTCATCATCAGATTAGGACTTGAATTTCTCGACACAGAGTTACACGAACTGGTGATGGAATTCGTTGGTGAGCAAGAATGCGAATACGGGTACGAAGCGGTTCTCGAGTTAAAGCTTCGGCTTCCAAAATTTCTTGAACTCGACCCAATACGCGCCGGCGTCGAGATTTCTCGACTCTCTTTACGACCCGACGACCCTCTAGGCGAAAAGAACTCCTCTTCCTCATCATCTTCATCTTCTTCTGTTGTTATATTTTTCACTTCATTATCATCTTCTTTGCTGAAACACATTTCCCCGCTCGTGAAACTGGGATTTTGCTTCGGCAACGGCGGCAGCGGATTCAGCTCCGGCGAGCCGAGCTTGTGATATCCTGACGGAGATTTTGAAACGCCAATTTTCACGGCGGCGTTTCTTGTATCAACAGGCATTTCTCCGGAACGGGAGTTTACCAGAGTGCCCAGGTAAAGAAACTCCGACGACGTGCTAGGTTGGTTCGACGACGACGAGACATTGCGCTGGACAGTTGGAGTTTTGTGGACGCCATCTGATGGAGGTAAATTTGGCGGGAAAAGACGCTGGCCGTCGGATGTTGAAGTTTTGTCCGGGCTACTACGGTGCTTGCTTCGGAAGTATATGAAGACTGCTGCAGCTACGACAAGGACGGCGGCGGAGAGAAAGGAGAGGGAGATGGCGAGGATGATGACGTGGCGGTGGGCGGACTTAGAAGGTGGGTGGGGGTAGAGAAGAGAGGAGATGTTGGCGGGGAATGTTGAGAGAACAGGAGTAGCTGGAGGCGGCGGCGGCGGAGAAGGGTATGACGGAAAGAAAGGTTTTTGAGGGTTGTTTGGTGGGGTAGTGGAAAATGGGTATTTTGGTAATAGTTTGTACTGGGGTTGAGGAAACGGAGACGGTGATGGTGACGGTGACGGTAACGGCTGTTGTAACGGTGGGGAAGTAGTGGGTACTGGGAAAAAAGGCTGGTGGAGCAAACGACGTCGGTTTTGGTGTTGGTGGGGGAGGCTGGTGGTGGTGGTAAAGAGAGTGAAGAGGAGGAAAATGATTATGGGCATTTTAGCTTTTGATCAAAAAGTTTGAACTTTTGGTCGTGTGAAGATTGGTTATCTAGGATTAATAGAGAGAAAATGTTGTTTGGCAGATGGGAAAATTTGCTTCTTTTTCCTTTTCTCCCAAAGGTATGATCTTTTTATCAAGTGAAGCAGATTGGAAAGAGTCTTCAAGAGGGAAAATGTTGTTTGGTTGATTGGAAAATTAGGAAGCGTGTGGTTTTAAGAAGCAAGACAGAGAATGGTCTGAAAACATTTTTAGCTTTGGTCGCTCAAAAGTGTGAACTTTTTTGTCATATGAAGATTGGTAAGAGTGTTAACAGATAGAGAGAGAGAGAGAGTGGAAAAAGCTTGTTTGGTTGATGGGAAAATATGGTGGGTGGATTTGAAAGAACTAGAGACCCACCAAAGGGGAGACTGAAGACTGAAGCAAGATGAGAGAGTGAATGTTTTGTGTAATGACCGGTGGGTTGATTGAGAGAGAGTGAGGAGTGTTTTTGATGGGGTAACAGTAGAGGGAGTGAGTGAGCAAAGAGACAGAGAATGGTAGTTTACAAGTGTAGAGAGAGAGTGACAACAGGGTTTACAAAAGGTTTGTTACAAAAATTTATACAAATTTATTAGTGAGATAAAAAAAAATAAATAATAATAAAAATAATTTATATGATTTAAAAAATATTTAATTTAACTAATTTAATTATTATATATTAATTTATATAAAATAAAATTTGTACACCAATTTTAAGTTCTGTTAATTAAATTTTCTTAAATTATATATAATATAATTTATAACTAAGTAAAATTTACTCACTACTATATAACTCACCAAACCCTACTATTCTGTTAAATTTAATTATGAGTTACAGAAAACCCCTATTATTTGTTACTCAAAAGGGGAACTTCTAACCATATGATAGTGATGTGGTAATTAATTATATGGTAATGACTCTAAAACTTGGAGGCTAGAGGTTTGACTGATTGGAAAGTTGGGGATTCACTGTTGACTGGTGTCCATCATCTTGTAATTTACACTAGAAATTTCAAATTTTTTTGTTATAAAATCGTTTGTTAAATATCAACTCTCTGGCGGGATCTTGCGTGCGTCCAAGAAATCAAGAATACTATACCCTATACTTTAGGCAACGCTAAATGATAAAAAAAATATTAACAACATTCAATCACATAACAGTTGTCTAAATTATGTTGTAATTTCGATTATCTTAGTCAATAGTCATAGCTATTTAACTGTTTGTTTATGGGTTTTATAAAAGTTATGGCCGTGTAATGGAAGTAATAAATGATGAAATTTTTTTAATAAATAAATATTCTAATAAATGATGCAATATTAGTCAAGAGCCTATATAAGAGAATAGAAAAAAAAAAAAATCATCAGTCTGTTTGTTTTGGAATGGATTATAAAAAAAAAAAAAAGAGGATCTGATTATGGTACTTTAGAGCATTGTACTTATAATCTAAATAAGGTCACATGGTTAAAAAAATTAATTAATAAAATTTAACTATTTAATGGTATCCAAACTATAAAGTATAATATCTCTAAATTATCGAGCCAACTTTATATATAATTTTTAATATTTTAAATTCAAAAATATTATTTTTAAGTATTTAAGTGTAGATATAGCCAAAATTAAAGTCTCTAATACTATCTAAATACATGTTTGTAATTCCAAAAAATAATAAATAACCTTAATATTTGAAAAAAAAATAAAATTTTTTTATTAAAAAATAATAAACTTAAGAACTTAGTTACGTTAAAATTTTTTATTATTTATTAATTTAATCATATAATTACAAAGAATTTACATTGAAGCATCTCTATTACCTCAACTTAATTATAATAATAACAAACTTCATTAGTTTTAACCACTCATATAGTCATAATTTCTTTTGAAAGAGAGGAGATAGTACTGAATAACAATATAGCCATAGTGGGAAGCAATAAATGATGAGGAGAAAATACACACAAAATGTTAAAAATCTCTGACAGAAAGACAGACAGACGTGTTTCATAATTGGGATTTGAATCATTTTTCCTTCTTGCAGTCACAAGTGAGAAACAGAGAAAGAATCTTTTCACTACACAGAGAGATAACAGGGTAATAATAACATATGGATCTCCTCAATTATTATATTTCTCAAATAAGGACATAACTTGTAAATTTATATTAAATAATCTTAGATCTGAGAATTGTCTCTAATTTATACAATTATCATCTCTATTCTTATATTTTCTAAGAAAAGGTTTAAACACTCCTAATTCTAATTACATGTATATTTTAATTAAATTTATCTTATGCTCGATCGATTTTCAAAATGAATATTAAGATGTCAAAATATAAATCAAAATTGGTATCAAAACAATTTCAATCAAATAATAATATATTATTCTAGTAATGTAATACTAAAACATTTTGAAAAATCAAAAATACTATTTTAAAAAAATCATTATAATCATCAAGATTGATCGAAACTCATTTTATTATTTGATTATCATATACCATTAGTATTTCATTAAGTATCTAATAATGTACTTGATAGTGAGGTTGATGATTAAAAACTTTGATCAAATATAAATCATGGAATAATTTCCGTAGTTTATCTTTTTATAATATAAGACAATATATAACTTAGCACTCAAGGGTGTGGCACTCATTTGAAGATTCAGGGACGTATTCGATGAAATTAGACTTACTGAGCCATTACTTGGATATTGTAAACATATAGGAACCCTGATGTTATTATTCGTTATTACAGAATTCACAGGGAAAGATGAGCTGTTTTCCAGGAGTGACTGAAGTGAAAGCAGAAAGAGTAAAAGCGTGAAAGCACTTTTCGTAGATTTTGGCTGTAGATTTTGCTATTTAATTTGGGGCTTTCGGAGAGACTCTTGGGTTTACTAAAAGATTTTGTTCGTTTGCTGTATTCACTAAATCACTTTAATATACGGAGATTTGGTAAAAAATATTGTCATTATCAATAAATAAGTAAAACGTGGAAAAAAATATATATTAATCATAGTTATTGTCAAGGTTGGTAGATAATTATAATTTTTAACATCATTCCACATAATATTGTGCAAAATCACAAATTTTATATTATAATTTTCGAAAATGCACATTAGATCAATTCTTCTGAAATAATATATCAAATTATTTAATTATAAACTTACGTATCTTGTTATAGATTTAAACCCCGACTTAAGTACTTAAGGTAGCATATCCCACTGTTAAGATTTCATCACATATTTGCATGGTCTAAAATGAAATAAAATAAAATAATCAATAAAATCTGATAATTTTAGTACATATATTGCGGAGTACATACAAAGTCTATAAATTTATTTACAATGTTTATAAATTTACTGTTTGAGTTACTATATGTACAAACTTTTATATTAACTATTTTTAAAAATATATCTATAAAATGAAAGTAATAGATTTTTAAAAGTAAAAAAATAAAAGAAAAGAAAAAAATTATTTTCATTCTTAAGATTTAATGCAATAACTGATTTCATTATTATTTTTTAAATAATAGTTCATTTCATTGATATTTTTTAAACAATAGCTCAAATCACCCTTTTATAAATTTACTTTTAATTTACTGAATATTTTTTTGAGAGTAAAATAAGATTTTTAATTAAATAAATACAAACTATTTAAAAATAAAACTCTCAAACATAATTAAATAATACCTAATTTTTTATATAAATTTAAAATTTAAAGATAATTTAATGAATAAATAATAATAACATTAAATAATATTTGAAATATATATTTATGACAAATTAAAAAAATAAATTTCACATAGAGTGGGTTTTTATCTTTTTTATTCTATAACTTTTCATATACTTTTATATAATCGTTATAAATAAATAAATAAATAGTTAATACATACTATTATTTTACCAAAAATAAACGCAAGCTCTTTCATTTACTTAAAAAAAAATACATACTAAAGACATAAAAATATATATTTAAAATACTACAGAATAAAAGACACAATATTAAAGTGTATGATTATTTATTTTTTAATTTGTCCCTTATTTTAATATAAATAGTGATATCTGATTAAAAATATTATTATATAAATAAACTAGTCGACTTGATATATATATATATATATATATTATTTTTATTTTATTAAATCATTTTTAAATTTAGTAAAAAAGTTAGATTTTATTTAATTATTTTTTTAATTTATATTTTTAAATAATTTATATTTATTTAATTAAAATTTTATTTTACCTTCAAAAAATTATCAGTAAATTAAAGATAAATTTATAAAAAAATATTTTGAATTATTATTTAAAAAGTAGAAATAAAATGAATTATTATTTAAATAATAAAAATTAAATAAATTATTGCATCAAATTTTAACAATAAAAAAATATTTTTTCCCTAAAAAAAATTATGCCCAGTGGTATAATGATTGATGATAATATGTCAATCAATGAAAAATTTTATAAAGGTTTTTTTTTTCTTTTAATTTCTTTTTATGGAAAAATATGTTATATAAATATGAATTATCGATAAATTTGATAAAAGACTAGTTTGGCCCATCCTATGCAAAGTTTTAGGAACATATGATGATTGTTTTTTGTTTTTGGTATTATGCGTTCATCATGTCCTCTCACTAAATAAATTCACGTGTAAAAGTCGTTGGATGTTATATTGTCATTTTCATTTTTGCTAAGACAGTTTAAAAGAAAAAAGGAGAAAAAAAAAAGTTCATAATATTTTTCCACCAAAAACATCTTGGCCATTAACTACTTCTTTATGTCATTGTCATTTGTTGAACTTTAGGATGTTTTAAATTTTAATATTATGGATTTGAAATCAATAAATTCAATTCTAATCATTGTGAATTGCAAAACCAACATAATTGATTCGAAGACCTTGCTAATTCCATTGGTAAAAATTCTCCATCTAAATTAATTGAATAAAGCATTTTTTTTCTTCAAAATAAGAAGGTCCTATGTCGTTTAAATTAGACTTGAAATAAAATTTTGTAGACCATCATCATTAAATCGAATATAATTTTAATAGAATCATTATCATTGAATTGTAACTCACCCCAAAAATAAAAAAATAAATAAATAAAATAAACCTCATATGTGAAACCCAAATTTTTGGTTGGTTATTAGGTGGAATAATAATGAAAAATGACTGAATTAGTTAGGCAAAATGGATGTAATTTAACGTCTAATGAGATAACCTTACTAATTATAGCTTTCAATGCATGGTCCATTTGATTTGCCAACTTCTTGTGCCCCTGTTCTAAGAAATAACATATGACATTATGAGCACAAATATTGCTTTGTTTTTAAGTTAAAATTTCAAAAAAAATATTACAAGTAAAGTTATGATCTTTTAAAATATTCTTTGGTAAAGATTATCGCTATTAAATGCAATTAATGAAGAGGGTAATGAGCTTGATGTTTTAACTATAACTATATATATTGTTAAGTAGATTTATGATAATTAACAGAATCCACAATGCTATGATTGAAAGTTTTGTTAACTTTTTGCTGCTTATGTAATAAAAATATATATAACATTAAATTCCAAAACCTAAAATCTGGGGGAAAAGTAAATTATAGCAATTTATTTTCAAAGTATTCAAATGTGTCATTGCCCTTAATGTGACCTAGAGACACCACCTACCTCTTTTGGCTGAAAGCTTCAAAATGCAACACTTACGGTTAATATGATATTACAATTTCAACAATTTATATAAAATAATTTTAATACGAACATTTTTATTTTTTAAAATACAAATTTGTGCATAGTTGTTGATAGCAAAACAAAATTGAATATCTATCCAAGTAGTATTTTTTTTTATTAATTGATGATCAGTCACTAGTTTTTGTATAAATTAATACAACATAATTATATATTTGTATTGGTTAGATAAAAGTACTTCGTAATTTATTTTGACACTTCATTTTTCAAGACAAGATTTTCTTGTATGTGCCTATTTAAAGAGATTGATTTTTTTTTTAATATTAGAATTACTCCCACCCCATAAAGCTTATATAACGACGAGGTTTTGATGACTTCTAATTATAATGTAAGGAAAATGTAAGATACTTGTATTATCACAAAATCTCGGTAAATTTTTAATTATAAATATACATAATGTGATTAAAAAAAGTTTAAATAAATTCAAGCCAAAATATCTAATTACAATGCAAATAGGTAAGCCAAGACACAAAACGATGACGTTTTGCACGTCGGTGGAAGCAGACGTAAAAGAGTTGAAGTTAGTGGCGGCCGTACGATTGTGAAAAGGACGAGAATGACACGTAATAATTGTAGACCCGTGAATAATGCAGGCCCTCGCTCCTATGTAAAGGACACGTGTCGGTTTTTGAGGTCTGTACCTCCGGCCCCACACTCTGCTTCACCGGCTGTTGTCAGTCAACAGAATAATTCGTGAACACGTAAAAACCAAATCCTCATTCTTTTATCCTCCCCGATTTGACCATTTTAATTTTAACCTCTTGTGAGATAAAAAAAAAATAATTAAATTAATTTTGACAAACTTTTACTATTATAAAAGAAAATGTTATGAATTAAGAAGTTTTAATTATATTACAGTAATTCAATATTGAAACTACCATAAGGAGGTTGAGTAAGAGATTTTCGAGCAGTTTTTTTTTTATTACGCTAATTGTATAATCATATATATATATTTGAATCGAGCATCTTTGTATTAAAGCTAATCATATAATCATATATATTTGAATCAATACGGATAAATGCTTTTCAAATGTAATAATTATAACTTATGTACATATAATGTGAATTAATATTTTAATAATGAATCGTGCGAATTTTTTTAAAGAGAAAAAAAATGAAAAAGAATAATGTTGAATTACAAATTAGCTAAGTAAATCAATACTTCGATAATTCAAAAATTTTTGATGTACAAATTTACGAATTAGGCAGGTGGATTATCTCACCAAATATACTATGAGCAAACAACTCTTACATTTAACAAACAATCTATAAAAAAGTTTCTTGAAAAAATGTAATTACAATGAAAAGTCATACCACAGTGCTTCTTCTTACAATTCATCTATAAGATATGAAGCTGCCATGATGATTTAAAATGGAACTCCGTAAACAAGTAAGAGCAGAAGTTGAATCACTCTCCAACTAAATTGAATGCCACTTCATGAAAAAGGCATATAGTTACTTGTCCTTTTACCACTATGCAATAATTTGCATAAGGGTTGTTTAGAATACAAATTTTGTACCTTAATTTTGTAAATAATGATAGTTAATTTTGTAAATAATGATAGTCTTTCAGATATATGTGATTATATTGGCTAGATGATACATGCCTTTTTTTTGTATGAAGGAAATATTAATATATGATGTATGGTTTATTTTTATGTATTATTTGTTAAAAAAGCTTTGACTAAAAAATGTTTGCCAACTCAATTTTCTTCTTTAAAGTCATGAGTATTTTTTAATTATTTACATTTCATTTTATAAATTAAAATGGAATACCACACTAAGTTCATTATTTAATTCTTTTTAATGTGAAAATGCTTCAATGATTCAACATATGAAAGTAAAAGATTGAGAAATAAAAAATGAAATACTATTTCAACAGATTTTATTCTATCTTTTTCTAAAGTTTTAACTTTTAATTGTACTAAAATCAACGTGAAAGGTGATATTTTCAAACTTAAAAAATTGGAATCTTGTGCAAAAGTAATAAACAGTACCAAGTTGTGAGGTCAGAATATATTTGGATTCAAACTTTCCCATTGGAAAATTTTGTATCAAGCAGTGATTCAATTTTTCTCCATATTTAAAATTTTTTCAAAAGCACTTTTTTTCTTAAGCCATTTTCTTTTGTTTTATGTACTTTTTCTTTACGCCATGGAACTTGTAATCTAGTAGTGGTGGGCCTTAGATTTGTCTTCATGTTTTCGAGTCAACATCTTCTGGGTTTATAATACTTAAATTAACTTGATTTTTTGCGCTTCTTCTTGTTGAATTCAAATCTTTTTTGCTTAATAAGTTTTCGAAAAGAACAGAATTCAAATTTTATGTATATTTCGATTGAAATCATGTTGAGACTCAAAATTTTAGCCTGATTCAGAAAAATCGATAAATGAGACTGAGAAAGAGAATAATCAAACAATAATGCTAAGCTTTAATTAGTGATGAAATGGAATATAAGGTTAAGAAGTGCTAATTATAGACCATCTTTATTTGGCCTCAAAGGCATTATAGATATGTCTAATGTCACTCTAATAATAGGTTAAAAAGTTTGCAGGTAAGAAGACACAATTATATGCTACATGAATTATGTTTTCAATCATAGTGGCTATGTGTACATACATAGAGAGAGAGAGAGAGAAATCATCTTTTAATATGGTACAAATTTCCAAAATTTATGACTTTATATGCCTGCCAATATTGCTGCCACATGTGGACCAAACAAATGCCTAAACATAATGCGCTCACAATCTCTTACATATATATCCACTTCGTTCCCGATCAAAATATAAATAAGATTCATTAGAAAACTTTTGCTATTTATACCAAAAAAAAAAAAAAATGAAACAAATATAATCGAAAGCGCCTGCTCCCAAAAGCAACTATGAAATCCACATTTTTACCAGACGAACGCGTAAAGGCACGATCAGTTTTATAAATCTCACTGCACTGACTATAGTAAACTTTGTACTAAAATAAAAATCTAATTTAAAGTAGGAATATATATATAGGTGATTTACTCTATAATTTTAAATTTTTTTCTGTTAATTTTGAAATTTATTTAAATTATTACCGATCTTTCTTATACTGAAATTACCAACAGACTTGATTTAATACATTTTTCCTACAAAATCTTAAAAACATTCATTCTTGGTTCTTTTTCTTTAATCCAAAAATAACCGTTCAAAGTCTTTCAAACTGGTTCTAATAATAGTAGAATTATTTTGGTCATTGTCCATAAATTTTAACACCCAATGCCATAAATTGTTTAAACATTTTTAAAGCACATTATGTACCTTTTGAGTCTAAGAAGATGTTTCCTACTTTTCTCTGTTTCTGTATAAATTTTTCATTCCATAAGTTTGGATGTGGAACCTTCAGTACCACACTCAAGATACCAAGCTCGTCTTACAAAGAACCTTTAAAATCAAATGGTGGTCTAAGTTTGATGAAAAATCTAAGCTTTTGAAACCATTGTTCAGAACTAGCTTACATCAAAAGGCCTCCTAAAGCCCCCAATCGAGCAGTCCAAAGCTCAAGCTATTTTTCAAGCCCAAAAGTCTCGAGTTCAATTTCTGCTTGCCTCGGCTAAATCCGAGGAGGATTATTTTAAAATCATACAACAGCAGCTCGAGTCAAGGTTTCAGTCTTTTGTTGCGAGTTCAACAGACAAATTCAACTTGTTAGGTGACGAAGAGCCCTTTATTTTCCTTGAAGATGACAACGAGGACGATTGCTTCGGTATTCTATTTCCAATAAAGTCCTGCAAATAAAGTTTGTACTATTGTGTACTATTGTAAAAAAAAAGAGTAAAGTAAAATAAATATTTTTCAGTCTGTATAAATTATTTATACTTTGTATGTATTTATTTTCTTTTGCACTTGTAAAGCTACAAAGTTTCTGTTGTTGTATGAACAGATGTATTTATAATAAATAATTTTAGTTGTAATTGCTTTTAAAGAACAAGCTTGTTCGAGATGCAAGCCTGCTCTTGCTCAAGATTCAACCTGCTCATGCTCGAAGTAAAAGCCTGCTCATGCTCGAGATTCAAAGCCTGCTCATCATGTGTGCTCGAGCTCCCAGCAATAAAGTCTTATTTTAAAGCTACAGGATGCGCCACAATGTATAATCTACTGTTACAAGATGCGTTACAATTTAAAAGGTATAATTTAAAAATTTGTATATAAATTCGGAAAAAAAACTGTAAACTCCTCATAATTCTCTTTTATATTTTTTTTGCTCTCTCTCTCTAGAAAAGAAATAAAAGATTTTGAGGAAAATTTTCCTATCTTCTGATTTTCTTTCTCTTCTTCTTCTATATATGTATAATCTTACATATAAAATAATACTCTTATATCCTTCATATGTTATAAAACTTAATCCATAAGTTCACGTAAGTCAATGTGAATTGCTTTTTATTCCATGTAAAAAGAAGTCCATATTTTACAAAATGCAAATGCTCATACTAGAGATAGATTTTTTTTTTAAAAAAAAAGAACGGTAAACTTTCATTCATTCAGGTTTGTCAATAATTATAAATATTAAATTGGTGTATTGTCTAACTAGAATACAAAATTAGTGTACTCTAAAATTAATTTTGTTAGAGAATGAACTAAGTTATTATAGACTTTTAGAGTATATTATTTATAACAACCGTCAAATTATCTTAGAATTCTTTGTATATTATAATATATAAAATTTTTATTACATTTTTTGAGTTTATCGATGTTATTATTATTATTATTATTATTATTATTGTTGTTGTTATTTAAGAGAGATGTATGTAATAGAAAATTTTGGAATTAAAAAATTTATGAATTATTAATACGATAAAGTGAAGAGATAGTGAGAAAAGTGAGATAACGAGGAGCTTCGAAAATAGATAAAACGCATAGAATGCTTTAAAAAAAAGAGTCCACGTTGCATGAGGAGTGCAATAATTGACCCTACTGATAACAATGTTTAGCAAAGCCAAGCGTCCACGTTGCTTTCATTTAATAAAAGTAAAAAAAATTTATTAAAAATGATTGAGTGGTAACAAGAATGTTTGTTTGTAATTGCATTTCCCATATGAGATGGTGTGTCTCTCTACTCTGGGCCTGTTCCTGCCTAACACGTCGTCTCTTTCGAGTAATTAACTAATTATTTTCTTGGGAAATGCTTACTCATTTATCTTTTAGAATTTTTAATTTCTTGTGCTTCATAGATAATTGTTTAATTAGCTTTTTTGTCCCCTTTCAATTTGTTTTTTATCTTGTGAAGAAACTGTAAATATCCATCGTTTGCAACCTTGCATGCTCTTGGGGTGACGATGTTCATTTATTTTAATGGAAGATTGCTAATTTCCCTTCAATTGAAATTAATGTATATCACTTTTTTTTTAATTATTTTTATAATATTAAAAAATTCATCAACAGTAAAAACTTTAAATGAAAAGAGGGATAAATGAGTCATTTATTTGATCATATATCTAAAAATAAAAAATATTTAAAATAATAAAAATATAAAAAAATATTTTATTATTAATTTTTTATTCACATTGAGACATATATTCTTTATTTTTAATTTTTATTTTTTTATTTTATTTTTTTCATATAATTTATATTTATTTATAATAAATATAAATATATTTAAAAATAAGAATAATACTATAAATTTACTATTAAAAATATTATTGACTATTATGTGAACAATGAGAGATAAGTGGTGTATATTAATTTTAGTAAGGGAGAAACTGATAATCTTTTTATTTTAATTAATGATTAGTTATATGAGTTTGAGATTCAAACTCCGTATTTTGTTAATGTATATGTTTATTTAAAAGATATGAGGTAGACAAAATTTAAAATTAATGTTTCAACTTTTATTTTTCTAAAGATTTGAATTTAATTAGTCAACTAAATGAAATTACTTACTTCAATCAACTAGTCCTTAGAGCTAAACTCACCTTAATAAGAGGTAATTATTTAGGGCTCTTGATTGAGAACCAAAATTGATTTATTTGTATCAAATGAGTCTTGATTTTCTAGTAGAATAATGACTTTCCTCCACTGTGAATAAGAATGTGCCTAACGAAATTTAACAAGGGGCATTTACTCTATTTAGGGATCAACACTAACTAATAAAGATCCTAAAATAATCGTTTTGTCAAGAAATCAAAGATCATTGAATCTTTTGATAATTATATGATGGTGGTTTCTCACCAATCAATTAAATGTTATTTGAGTGCATATAAAGGTAAAACCCCGCAAAATGAGCCTTGTTTCCATGTAAAAATGTAGGCTATACCTTATAAGTATATAAAATTTTAATAGGCACATGCCAAGAAAATGAAACCCAAAATTTTCAAATTGTGTTTTTAACTTTTTATATAACATTCATTAGAAAACAAAATATCTAATTGAAAAGCATTGTTGAAAATTGGGAAATTGTCCCCTGCCACTGCTCTTGTTTGTTGTCCGATTTGAAAAGGACGAGTCAATGATATATATATATATATATATATATATATATATATATATTCTTTCGCTTTTGTTCTTTACAACTAATCTTAAATTATAAAAAACTTTTTTATTTTGAATTCAATTGTACAAATTAACGTGGCCTTATTCTTATTCTTTAATCTACTTGTGCTCAATTATCTACATATAATACATTTCACTAACACATTTGAGACGAAGATTATACAGAGTACATACTCATGTTAATTATACAATAACACATCTTATATAATAACATTATATAGTAACATATCTTATATAATGCATTGGATTAATTAATTATAAGTGAACCAGTATAACGAAGGGAAATTTATAAAAATAACCACTAAAATTTCTTAATTTTTACAAATAATCCCTTAACTTATTTTCTATCAACATTAGTTAAACAATTTGCTCAGTAACAAAAATACCCCTCCCATTTTCACTAATCTTCCTCTCTCTCCCCAAACGCCCTCTCCCTTAATATGCTACTCATCTCCCGCGGCCTCATCGGAGTTTAACAGGTGGTGAATATCATCAAAATCACGACAATGAGAGATAAAAAATCTCTGATTAGTTCAAAAACTTGAATTTTTAGTTTTATGTTATTGTGTTGTGTTGGTGACATTGGTGGATGATTAAAGTATTTTGTATTGTTATTGTCATGTGTGAGGCTAGTGTGGGTAAGGGATACTTGGATGGGTGGCTATGGATTGATGAGCATGCGTGTCGTGCTGTCGCACCAACCATGGTGTGACAGGAGTCTGTCATAGTAGCATCGTAAATTCGTTGCTGACAGTAGATAGCTTATCCATTACGTACTAAAATTTCTATAGTAGTTACTATACGATTCATTGAAATTTGCTGCGATAGGCTTCTTATCACATTACATATGGTATGACAATTTATCTATTAGTAGTTATATTATACAATTTATCTATTAGTAGTTATGTTACATTACATTGGACTCTGTGGTGAGTGATTATTGTACTATTATACACTTATGTACGAATATTATCTGCTTCTGTGTTGGCTATGTTCTCTTGTTTGCTATTGTCAATGATAGTTAAAATTCAAAAGTTAGTTACAGTTTAGTTTAGTGAAGTTGAAGACAAGTTTTATTTGAAATAAGGAGAGTAATTTATAGTGAAATTTTTTTTATTAAGTTAATATTGGTAAAAAAAAGTTAAGGGGTTAATTTTAAAAATAAAAAAATTATAATAATTATTTTTATAAATTTTCTTATAATAAAGAAACTTTTTACATGGATTGTAGCCCAAAAATAAATTTCATGATTAGGAAACTCGTATGAACCACCCTCCTCCCTCCCTTCTTCTTTTTTTTTTTTTTTCCTTAAAAGAAAATTGTAGCACTTTTTCCGCTAAAAAAAAATTGTCTACTACCGCATTACAAATTTTACGCATGGGATACATTAAAATTTACATAAACTTGGAATTTAACATAAGTTTTGCAAAATCCTTTCTATAACAAATCATGTCTCAATTTATGATAATTTATTTATAATATAAAAGTTACGTTTAATCATTCAGACGTTATAAAATTCTACCGTATTATAATGAGGCAAAGAGTAATGTTACATATTCTAAATGATGTAGCATTTATCAATTGGTTGGTAAGATAATATAATTAATTTACTTTAATTTTACCAACTAATTAATTAATTGATGAATATCACATCATTTAAGATAATTATTTAAAATAAAAAATTTAGAATGTATAATATTTTTATAAAATAAACTGAGATTATAATTTTAATATAAAACTCATGCCCTTTATAGTAAAAAATAATGTTGATATTATAATTAAGCTCCACACACATCCAAGTTCCAACAAGTCTTAACAGGGTCGATTTGAAAACTCAAGAGTTCAAGCACTTGAAAACCTTCGCACAAACATCATCACATGCCTAATTATATCCATAAAAAGTAGTCTCTGCTTAGTGCTACCTTTAAATATATGGAAAGAAATATATAAAGTGATAAATTATGATTACGTTTACTCAATTTATAAAGACGTAAGTGCACGTTAAAATGTGTGAAAGAGGGGCCTCTCCATATTCAAATTAAAGATTCATATATTCCATATTATGTCCAGATTCTCTATAGATGACAGCACTATCAGCAGTTTGTGCTGGTGGAGCTTTTTCTTGAGGGCTTAAAAATTATAGTTAATTATTAGAACAATTATTAGGTAATCATAGAGAAACCTATAATGATCAAATTACAACCAGTTGCGAGCAACCAAAGTAATGAAGCAGCTTTGGATTTTTAATTTTACCATTTTTGGTCACTTCGTTCACTGTATGACATTGAAATGGGCCTTATGCACTGAAAAAGCCCTTGTTGATGCTTAGCACTAGTGAATGACATTCCCGATTATGCCAGGCTCATTAAACCACAAGTCCAATAAACTTTTCCTTTTTGATTTCTCTTTCCACTTCTTATTTACAAAACATCAAATCATTTGGCACCTAAAGTAAATTAATTAATTAAAAACAGAATAAAAGTAAGGAAATTTAGAGAAAAAAATTTAAATATCAAATTTTGATAAAAATACAATACAAACAATGAATCAAAATAAAATCTTAACTATTAACAATTTTTTATTTAGTTAATTAAACACTTTCTTCAATTATTTTCTTAACTTTGAGATGAAAAATTCCAGCCTCTTTAATAATTGTGAAAGTATTTTGTTTATTTATAGACGCCATCAATATCAACATAAAAACAAAAATATAAATATTTTTATTTTCCTTTTTCTTAAGGCAACTTGTATTCACTTATTTAATAATTGACAAACTGTTTGCATAGTTGGTCTGGAATTTGGACACCCATCTAAGCATAAGAGTGCAACCTCCATGATTGATGTCAGTTTCTCTTGAACATCAAGCGATGGATGTGGAAGCCGATGGTCCAACATTGCATTAAATTCAATGTTAATGTTTGAAGATGAAGATGAAAACAATGAAAGAAAATCTCCTGGATGCTTTCCCTTGATTACCTCCAATGCCAGCACTCCAAAGCTGTATACATCACATTTTTCAGTTATCTTCATTGTGTAAGCAAGTTCTGCAAGATGCAAACAAATATTAACGTGTGCTATAATGAAGGACCTAAGTGGTAAAAACCAACTCTAAGAGGGATGAAAATGTCATTCTCCCTTACGGTAACAATGAAAGGGAATGAATAGTAAATACCTGGTGCAACGTACCCAAATGTGCCTACAAGTTCTGTCCAATTGGACGAGTTTGGCTTGAGAAGCTTAGCTGTTCCAAAATCTGAAACACGAGCTTCGTATTCCAAATCCAGCAGCACATTATTGCTCGATATGTCACGATGGACAATTGGTGGGAAGCAATCATGGTGCATGTATGACAATGCATCAGCTACGCCTTTGATCACATTGATTCTCTTTCTCCAGTCAAAATCTTCTGAGGCAAAGTTGTTGCTCAGGACTGTTGCCAAGCTGCCCCTTTTAATGTATTCATAAACCAAAAACGAGTGTCGCACATGGGAGCAAAAACCATAGAATTTCACAATATTTCGATGTCGTATCTTTGTCAATGCCGTGATTTCATTCAAGAATTCTTTTTGATCTGACATCCGATCATCAGGAAATGGCGCGTTAAATTTCTTAACTGCTATCTTATCTCCGGATGGCAACTTAGCTCCGTAAACACTCCCATGTTCGCCTTTTCCAATGCAATACTTAGCATCGAAATCTTTTGTCTTTCGAATGATTTCTTCGTACATGATTTTACCATCAAAATCCAATACTGAATGAAATATTCCTCGAGTACCGTTTTCACTGCTGCAGCTTCCTTGATTTTGTGAATCCCTCTTCCATCTTCGGAACAGAAAGACCATCACAACATAGACAATTAACAGAGCAAGTGCTCCCAGAAGAGGGAACAAAATTAGAAACCGAATCTTTTTTGATGCTTCTTCATGTGACATCAAATCTTCTTCACAGTAATAAGATGGCGACCCTTCCAAACTAGTGCTACAAAAAATTGATAAATTATTCCCTAGAAATGCTTCCCTAGGGGCATTTCGGAATACTGTTTCATTTGGAATTCGACCACTTAATTCATTATATGATACGTCAATGCTTAACAAGCTTGCTCCAAAGCAAGCTGGAATCTGACCTGAGATGTTATTGTGGGAGAGATTGAGCTTCTCTAGGCTTTCCAAACCGCATATTCTAGATGGTATCTTACCTTTGAAAAGGTTACGACTCAAATCTAGTTCTGAAAGATGGACCAACAGTGCCATATCGTCTGGAATTTCTTGACTAAACTGGTTGTTGCTGAAATTTAAGTAGAACAAATTGTACATGAAACCTAGACCTTCTAGGATTGAGTTGTTCAATCTGTTTGAGGATAAGTCAAAGTACTCAAGTTCGGTGAGTAAACCGAGTGCTCTAGGTAAATGTCCGGAAAGTTGATTCCCCCTCAAAATGAGCTTGTTTAGAGAAATCAACTGTCCAAGTTCCACTGGAATCTCCCCAACAATATGATTTGAAGAAAGATCAAGTACATGTAGTTGAGATGAATTTCCAATTTCTGGCGGTATGCTCCCGGTAATATTATTTCCAGAAGCATTCAAAGTCCCTAACTGGGGACATTTTCCCCAATTAGACGAGATCTCACCGTAAAAATTGTTGTGACTGAGATCCAAAAATTTCAAATTTGGATACATGCCAAAATCTTCAGATATATTTCCAGTAAGATTGTTCCGTCCGAGATGTGCTCTGATTAGGCTTCTACAATTTCTGAAATTGGGAATTGAACCTTGAAAATGGTTATCATTTACAGTGAGTATCTCAAGCAATCCACTTCGGCAAATATTGCGAGGTAAATGTCCTGTGAACTGGTTTGTGTCCAACATCAAAGAACTCAACTTCATGAAGTTTCCAATTTCTTCAGGAATGGAACCAGATAGCTTGTTATCATGGAGGGATATATATTTTAGGTTGCTCAAATTACAAATAGGAGGAAAAGTACCACTAAATTGATTTAAACTCAAATCCAGACTGAAAAGATGGGTTAGGAGGCCAATTTCTAGTGGTATTTTTCCGGAGAACTCATTTGCTGATAGGTCAAGGTACATGAGTTTTGAAAGGTTTCCAATTTGAGGTGGAAGGGTACCAAAGAAGCCATTAATGCTAAGATCAAGATATGCAAGGTGAGGAAATGATGAGAATGAGAATTCCTGAAGCGTACCTTTTAAGCCTGTCCTTGTCAGATTAATACTGCTGACTCTTCCGGCATGGTTGCAATGAATTCCAGGCCAAGCACACGGGCTTATTTCGGTGGCATTGGCAGGATAATAAAGAGTCCAAGAAGGCAGGAGAGAATGATTATGGTTTTGATCAAGCCTGATTTTCCACTTGAGAAGAGCATCTGCTTCTTCAGGTGAATGCGGAGAAACAGTAAATGAAAACACAGAAATTAGGATGAGGGAAACTACTACATTCAAGATTGGTGACCCTGATCTCATTGATGCTGGAAAAACACAAGATCAATTAAACTGAAGTGATTGAAATTGAAAAGATAATTTGATTCTTCGGCTAGGTAGGTTTCGAAAAGTATATAAATTAATTTAAGAATCTGCACAGAGAACAAGTCAATGCGTTCAGACATTTAAAGTAGCTTTCAATTTAGGTCGAATTTTAAATAAGGGAACCCCACCCATTTATTAAATAGACATACATAATTTCTCTTTGTATTTGTCCATAATTTTGCAGTCTTGTCTGACTGTGGCTTATTATTATTTCATATTTTCCAGATAAGTTAAATAGGTACAGTCTGTCCACAATGAAGATGAACTTTTTCTTTCTTGAAATTAATGTAAGCAAATCAAACTTTCTATACACGTTTTATTAGTTGTCCAGAAATATTTTTTTCTCTATAAATTTTTTTGCTGAATTTTCTTTTTCATCTTTTTATTATATGGCAGATCATTTGCTTTTTTACCTTCATGTGCACATAAGTTAAGTTGATTATCTTATACATTGGTGGCTGGCTGCAGATAGGAGTCCCCTTTTGATATTCAATACTGATTTCAACTCGAGGGCTGAGTTCTTGGGGTCTCATGGATTGATATCAGATTCAACCTATGACATTTCTTGGGGTCTCATGGATTGATATCAGATTCAACCTATGACATTTTCACTAGGGTGTGTACGTAATAATGCTCAAATAAGTAGACAGAACGCGAGTGCATGTGCATTTCTTACTCCAGTTTACTCTCAGTAATAAGCCAGTTTGACACTTGATGTCAAATTGATGCTCATGATGTTACACTTGATGTCTGTTTACCCTTAGTTCTTTCACAGTCTAAGATGCTGAATAAACTGGTGAGCAGGCTTTAGCTAAAATTAGTATTAATTATTTAGAAACTCTGTTTTCTCTGTTTCTACTTCTAGTGAACCATACTTTGCTTAGGGCTTTGAATTTTTATTTACAGCAAGATAAAGAGGAAATAGATGTTTGTGTCCGAAAACAGAACAACTAAATTCCTAAATCGGAAAGATGTCCAGAAGTACATCAGAATAAGCAACACAGACAATTTCCTTGAATTGGTTAATAATTCAATATTATGGAAAATTGTATAATGTCGTAATGAAAATTACGGCATTAATATCGTAATAAATATAAATATTATAAATTACACATATAATTAGTAAATGTAAAATAAAATCAGTAAATTCATATAAGATATTTAATTATTTAAAAAAATAATAAATTTTCTACAGAATTTTAGTGAAAAATGTTTTATTCATTAAAAAAAAATATTTTCTTTAGTTAAACAACGAAAAAACTTACTCATTAATTAAACAAAAAATAATCTTAAAAAAAATGGAATAAGTTTTGTTGAATTGGTTTAACCATAAATTCTATATTTATTCTATGACTTTTGTATACTTTGTTTTCCCATTTTCTATAATAATATCTATTTATTATACAAGTTAATTGGGTGCAATTATTTATCTTAATATGGATCGAGCAAAAACAAAATAAAAAAATATTCTTATATTATTAGATACATATATAATATATCAATAAAATTAGATTTCATTTTGAGTTTTATGTACACTTCATACAGTTTCAAACTTTTCACTTATACTTAGAAATCATTTAGGATTGTTATTGAGAAAGCGTAGAAACATGCAAAATAACATTATCTTACAACAACTATGAAGGATATCAAAATTAAAATTTGATTTTGATGATAAATTTCATTCTTAATAAAACATCACAGGTAATACATAAATGCAAAATTAGCACTATTCAATTTAAATAAAAAATAAAAAATATATTAAGTAATAAATATTATAATGAGTTTTTATTTTACAATTATGATTTTTTTTTTGCAATAACTCTTATATTATTTAATTTATTTTAATTTTTGTTCATAAATTTTAGGCATTAAGTACAAAAATTATATTTTATTTTGCACTTAATATTGATTTACTTGTTTTATGTTATATTTATAAATTTTTTTTATTTACAGTAATACATCAATTTATCAGTTTTATAATAATTTATTTGTTTTACTTTTTTTTACAAGTCTTATGTTCCATTTCAAAAAATTATGTTTTATTTTACAGTTAGTGTTGATTTATTTTTTTATGTTATATTTACAAGTTTTTATTTTATTTACCAATAATACATTAATTTGCTTATTTTATCTTTCATTTACAAGTCTTATGTTTTATTTTTAAAATTTTTAAAAATTTATGTTTTATTTTGTACTTAATGTTGATTTACTAGTTTTATATTATATTTGTAAGTTTTTATTTTATTTACTACTAATATATTAATTTATCAATTTTATAGTAATTTACTTGTTTTATCTTCTATTACAAGTCTTTAGTTTTATTTCCAAATTTTATGTTTTATTTTTTATTTAATGTCAAGTTTTTGTTTCGTTTACTAGTAATACATCAATTTACTAGTTTTATATTAATTTACTTATTTTATCTTCTATTTATAAATTTTATGTTTAATTTTTAAAATTTATATTTTATTTTGCACTTAATATTGATTTATGAGTTTTATTTTATATTTACAAGTTGTTGTTTTATTTACTAATAATACATCAATTTACTAGTTTTATATTAGTTTACTCATTTTATCTTCCATTTACAAGTCTTATGTTTAATTTCTAAAATTTATGTTTTATTTTACAGTTAATGTTGACTTACAAGTTTTATGTTTCATTTACATAATTTATGTTAAATTACGGTATTGATATAGTAAATTTAATCACGACATCATAGTTTGTAGTAAATCTCTTAGTCTGATTAAAAAAAAAATTATTTTATTAAATGAAATCCAATTGGGTTGACATTAAATGAAAAAAATAAAAAACAAATTGTTTTATATATAATCTTAGGGGTGGACAAATAACTCAACCTAATTCGATTTGGCATGATTCGATGGTAGTAGCTTATTTTAAGTTTTTTTCATTTCATTTCACAGTAGCAGTTTTTATTTTTTGGTAACAAATGGAGTAAAATGAGATCATTATATTAAAATAATCTTCTAATGACTAAAACAATTTGTAAAAAAAAATAAAATAAACAAAAAAGCTCAAAATTACCCGTAATTCAAATATTACTAAATTCATCCTAATTGACCTGAATTTGATTTTAAACCCCAATCAAGCCGCATATAATCATAACCCAACCCAATCCAAACTCAATCCAAGTTTTTGATCCAGTCCAAATATAGTTTAGATTGAAATAAATTAAATTACAAGTTCAGATTGAATCAGATTACTTTTTTTCCAACTCAAAATCTAATCAAGTTAATCCGACCAAATTTGCCATGACCTTGACCCAATTGATGTTTGAAAAACACGAGATCAATTACCGAAAGAAAACAAAGCTACATTTGGACCTTTAAGAATCTTGGAAAAGCATATAAATTAATTTAAGAATCTTCACACAGAACAAGCTACCCAAATTGAGTCTACAAGTCAATGCATTTGGACCTTTAAAAAACTTTTAATTTAGGTCGAATTTTAAATTAGTGGAACCCAACCATTATATATATATATATATATATATATATGTTCCAATTTAAAATTTTAAAATACAAGAAAGTACGAAAAAACTTTAAAATCACACTGTTTAAGTGCTATAAATTTTAAGCTGTTAAAGCCTTGTGGTTTTAAATCTTTTTCGGACTTTCCCACACTTTAAAACTTCAGACTACATTTAGACTAATGTATATATGAGTCATTCTCTAGTGTGGATGCTCTCATTCTTTTTTCAGGCGGATACACTTTTAAGTCGTATAATTTAAGAGAGTTAGTTTTAGATGTTATTAAACTGCACGGCTTTATAATTTATTCAAACATAAGCCTATTAAACCTCACGGCTTAAAAATGTGTTCACATTTAAAAAATTAAGGATGTCTATACTTAAGAATTATTATATATATATATATATATATATATATATATATATATATATATATATATATATATATATATATATCTCTTTGTATTTGTCATATTGCCATAAATTTCCACAATTGTTGTTTTCTTTGCTTATTATATAATGTTCTTTAGAAAACTATGAGTAGCTGATTAACACTAAAAAGAATATATCTGATAAAGGTTAAAATTATTATTTTATCACTTATAGTATTAATTAATTTACTTATAACTCATATTTTATCTTAATGCTTTTCAAATATAGTTTTATATAAATTATATTTTATTGTATTTATTTTTATGTTAATTTATATTTTTTTCATTGTAGAAATATTTTGATAACGAAGAAAAATATTAGTTGAAAAAGGGAGACGATGGAAATGTGGTTGATTTAATAAAAATAAAAAAAGAAAGAAAGAAAAACAATGTCTACAAGTGTGGACCATTCTTAACATATGCGTGTGTATTATATAATAATATACTATTATAATAAAATAAAGATAAGGTGCTGAATCTCTATAAAAGGGGACCAAAGGCGGAGGAGAAGTGCATCATAGTAGATAAGTGCAGAAGCTCTCTTTATTTTTCTTTTATTTGTTTCCATTTCCTTTGTTTTCAAATTTCTTTATAATTATTTTAGAAGTTTATTAAATAAAATATGTATTTTTTATTTTAATATAATTATATGAGTGACTAATTTTTTAAGTTAAGGTGAAATGTGAAGCTCTAAAAATTTAATTATGGAATTAATGTTTTCTTAAGTAAGTTAAAGTGTTTTTATTTTTAATTATATATTTATAATTTTTATTTTGTATAGTTAATTTTATTTCATATTAATCTATATATCTAGATCCATTTTAGATCTATATCTTATTTAGAGATATTGTTGACACACCAACATGACTCTGGCACATTATTTGCTAATTCCCATATTAATCTATAAGTGGTTAGTTAAAATAAGTTATAAAATAATTAAATTAATATTATATTTAAATAAAAGAGGATATTATGATCATAATTTGAATAAGTTGAGAGGATCTCATAGCTTTAACACTTTTTAGACTGATAATTTATTTTTTTATTATTAATTAAATAATTAAATTTAAAAATTCCTTATAATTTGACTCCGGACTTACCGAGTTATATTATATTTCTTTGTATTTGTCATATTGCCATAAATTTCCGCAATTGTAGTTTTGTCTGTGGCTTATTATATAATGTTCTTCAAAAAACACTACCACTAGGCACTATTTGTCCACAAAGAAGATGAAGGGCTGTTTCTCTCTTGAAAATTCACGAAAGCGAATCAAACTTTTTATTCCTTGTAAGTCAATGTGTGTATGTACATGTTTTTATTAATTGACTTTGAGTCAACGCCAATCCAGAAATAGACTTTTTTTCTCAATTCTGCAACCTTTTATTATATGACAGATTAATATATATATATATATATAAAAGAGAATCAACTAGTTCAGCTCTGATTTGAGTAGGCTCATAATAGGGAATACTCTAACCCTGGGAACCGGGGCCTGGCCATCCTTCGTTTGCAGTCGACGTTTCGGTGTCCGTCAACAGCTAAATGTTTCGATTTGGTTCGATTCATGTCGCATCTGCAAACGAAATTCTTCAAATTAATAGTGGAGAAAACATCTAAAAAAAAAAAGATTTCTCAATTTGAAGAACTCATCCAATCCAAGGTTTTAATTCCCATCCAAAATTAGCAAATTTCTATTTTTCGTTAGTTAAGAGAAACGGAGATGAATACTCTATCTCTATCTCATCTCTCACTCATTTCTTATCTGACTTTGAAAAAAATCGAATAAAATAAAAGAGATAGCAAGTTCTATGCAATAGTTTTGTCAGTGCTTCACAATAATAGAAGCCTTTCTTTTCTTGAGTTGCATATTTCTGCAACAGGATAAAGGAAACTGATTGAGAAACTTGCCCGGGGTGCCATCCGACTGCAACAAAGAACCGGGATACAAGGAAAGGGGCAGCCCTAATCCAATAGCAATCACGCACCTAAACAACATAGAAAGAATGGGTCTTCTCCCAGTGGGATAGCTAAGAAGGATCTCTCCTATCTCGTAGTGCTTGTCTACGAGAACGCAGATCATCAAAGGTAGGTGGATTCTCACACACACACACATATATATATATTACCTTAACGTGACACATATTTTTTAGCTTTGTCAAATCATCTATTCAGGTGTAGTTGTAGTTGATATACTGTTTTGTATTGAATATTTGCATTAACTATATTACATTAGGCGTAGGATCCATTTCAATGCACATTAAGTTGAAACACAGAACTATGCTTCCAAGCGAGTTTGCATAATGCGGCAAATCCACCATTTCAATCAATTACAATGCACCATACTGTAGCCTTCTGAATTCGCCAAACATGGGAGACAATTTCATAATGGTGCCTTAGTTTCCTTGCAAAAAATAAGGCTCCACCTTATATGTATATGAAAAATTAGAAGCATATTGTCACGGGATGGGTGTTTTGCACAGCAAACCCATGCGGCACTTAGACAACCTTGTCGGGATGTTGCTAAGTAAGCCTTTACGCTTCTCGATAGCTAAGCCAAGAGGTTCCCGAAATGCTAAAGAGAAGGAAGAGCTAGCGAGCAATGAAGCCAAATGCGGAAATTGTATTACTCGAAAGAAAGCTTACAAGAGAGCTTACAAGTGTTAGATGCTTGATGCTTGGATGATTCAAATGACTAGAGCTCACCTTTATTTATAGGAAAGCTTGGCTAGTTCTAGAGAATTCTATGTACATGTGTCTCAATCTAGATCATACATGTGTCAAAGATCTAAGATATGTACAAAAGTGCTAGAGTTTGCTAGAATGTTCTAGAATCGGGGCCAAGCTAGCACATCTTGGCTCATTCTCTTGGGCCATTTTGGGCTGGAATCATGCGGCCCGTAACAATATGCCAAGAAAATGAAACCCAAAATTTTCAAATTTTGTTTTGAACTTTTCATATGACGTTCATTAGAAAACAAAATACCTAATTGCGAACATTGTTGAAATTGAGTTAGGAAATTGTCTCTATTACTACTCTTTTTTTCTTTACAACGAATCCTAAATTATGAAAATCTTTTTGATTTTGAATTCAACTGTACAAATTAAATGAGAGTCAACTTTTTTATATGAATGTTACAGCAAGTTTCCTGAATGCTTTGATGTACACTTGAATTGACATAGAGACTTGGCGGGCAGTTTTGCAAATATGTAAACGATGAAATCTAGAGGAAGATCGGCCATTGCTCCTTTTTGTGCTTCACTCTCAATATGAGAGAATTGGAGTTTAAAACCAGGTCCATAGTTTTACTTTTACAAGGGAATCGGGGCAACTCCGGTTAAAATTTTTCACGGCTAATCTTGTAACCTCCGCATTTATAGGACAAAAGTTGAGTTGTAGTGCTTCGAATACTTGTCCGGTTCTATATGGTCTTTATAAAGGACTATTTTTTTGGTACAAAAAGCAACTTAGGTTAAACAAAACGAGGGAATGCGGTCCCTAGTCCATCATTAACCAATCAATAATTCATTCCTATGGGAGGCAGTTGAAAGAAATGGAAGCCCAGGAGAAGAGTGAGAACCATTCTCGCAAGAAAGTCAGCAGCAAAATTCGCCTCTTTATACACATGATACATTAAAACCAACCAAGATTTTTCATTAAAGCAATGCTCCTTTACATATTATAGCACCCAAGATTTTTTATTTTAAACAAAATGTACAAAACACTTACATGTTTCATTCAAATTTGATCAGTTCTACAGCACAATCTTAGAGAAATAATGATTATTTTAAAAGCTAAAATATTTTCAACAAGGCGAAGAAAATGTTTTTCAGAAAGTATCTTTCAATTGCAAGGACTGCTCCAACATTTCGCTGATGTTGTGAAATCTTTCAGTACCGATGGAGCAGCACAGCCTCACTTGACATTAGAACATTAGAAAAAGATTGCTAGGAGTTTTTTTGTTTATATAATGTAACAATCGATATGATTGTGACCTACCTTAATAGCTAATTATATATCTTTCTTCTTTTTTCTTAATCTGCTTTCTACTGCTGCCGCACGAATTCCAAAATCCAAGGCACCTAATTAAAACAACGTAAGAAATTTCTTAGTTAATTCATGACTAGTAATGGAAATGACATGGCAAAGCCTTTAGCACAAAAAAAATAGTAGAAATTAGAATTAAAGAAAAAGACAATAACAAAGCAATCGAAGACGCATATAACATAAGCAAATATAATTAAAACAGAAAGAGAATTTTCTTAGTTATTTCGTGACTACTTCAGACATAGTAAGTATATTAAATAAGCAACGACTATATGATATAAAATTAAACGAAATAATTAAAATTAGAGTAGTGAATTATTCATTCCTTCACTAAGTTTGTTTTGCTATTGGGTGAGGTCAAGCTCTCTGCATACACTTGCAAGTCTTCTTCTATCTCATCATATGTAAGTCCTTCAATCTCAAAATCTTTAAAAGTTCCATCCTTTGGATCCAAAAGTACAAATTTGTCGTCTGAAAGGGACGAAAAAAAAAAAACCACTATCCTTGAGGTAACAAAATGTGTGCCAACGATAGGAATCGGCAATTGAAATTCCCGTCCAGGATTCTTTCACCCCATATTCTTTCATTATCCAAAGTTCATTGGGCTCCGGTGTTGATTGTGGGATTAAACAAAGATGCGTTCCTATATTTGTAATGGAATGGTCTTCTAAATTGTCATCATAAGGTGGGGCTAAGAGCTTGACCTTGTCTTTCACGAAATCAAATGCAGCAATCACCGTGAGCATAATTATATCCAAGTGGTTTCTGATGAGTTGATAAAAACCAAAGTGGATATTTCCGTTGAGGCGGCCGGTATCCCAATGACTTTCATGAAAGAAAAAGAAATTAGTATTTTCAAAAGTTTTCCAAGTATTGTTCCGTAAAGAGAAGACATGCACAAATGCCACATTTTTGTCTCCATCAGAATAAGAAACGCCCAAAACCTTGAAGTTATCTACCAAGCATAACCTAAGGACACTACTATTGTATTTCTTTTATTGAGCGGTTCATAGTATGGTATTCTCTTGAACTCTCTGGTGGAACAATTGTATATAAAGTACACTTCAGTTGCAGATTCATCTTCAATGGATAAGCACAACAAGCCATTACAAGAACCGTATATAGGACAAAAAGTTTAGTTGCACTATGTTCCATTAGATTAGTCCTGTCCTACGACCCCAACGGTATTAATTAAAGAGAATGTTAATAACCTATATATTAAGGGTATATTTGGAATTGAGGTGCTGTAACTTTTAAGTTATAGTTGTTGTAGAAAAAAATTAAAATTATTAAAAAAAGTTAATGATATGTAGTAAATATAAATTTTAAATAATAATTTTCATAAAATTATTAAATATATAATAAAATTTTTATCATAAAAGTGAAAAATTATGTTAACATATCTTTTAAACTACAACAATTAGTATTTACCAAATACTTTAGTACTTTAATTTAAAAGATACAGTTGCCCAATCTCAATCCCACGCATACCCTAAGTCGGTTTACAATTGCACTCAAATTTGAATACTTTTATGAGTCAAGTTTGGTGAGATGTCAAGACTGTTGAAAAATTTAAATCAAAGCACATGTTCAAAGTTTGGCCAAAATTGTTCAAAGTTTGGCCAATAATTTGAAGGAAGAAAATTGACACAATAATTTACGTGGTTCGGCGTAAATCCTACATCTACGGGTAAAGACTGGAAGATAATTTTACTAACAAATGAGAATTTATAAATTGGGAAAAAATCACAAAAACCCAATACCCCAATACACCCAAATGAATTCTCCTAGCACTCAAGTGGAAGCTCTCTCAACTCTCTCAATTGCTTCACTTGCAATTGCTCTCAATTGTGAGATGCCTTAACAAATGAAGAACAATAGCTATTTATAGGAATGCATGGTAGCACTATTTCACCAAACTTTTAAAATTATCAAAGTTTGTTTGGTGATTACCTAATTTTTAACCAAACTTTGAACATGTGCTTTGCCAAACTTTGAATAATTTGGCTTTGAACAATTTTGGCCAAACTTTGAACATGTGCTTTGGTTTGAATTTTTCAACAATTCTCCACCTCGGTGAAGATTTATCCAAATCTGATTCGACTACCAATGAACCATCATTCCCAAAGTTGCTGCATCTTTGTGACTGCCTACGTACCCAAAATTTGTGATTAAGCCAATCGTAGTTCAAAATATTACTAAACTTCCTTGTATATAAAATGATCCTCCAATCTTTACCTTTTTCACTGTTTTAAACTTTCAGGATATTGATCAAGTTTAGACAATGCTCAAACTTGATCGTTGTCACCACCTTGGTCAACATATCTGCGGGATTCTCTGCAGTCTTAATTTTTTGAAGAAGAATCTTCCCCTCATCAATAATTTCCCGCACAAAGTGAAATCGTACGTCAATATGCTCCGTACATGCATGATAAACTTGATTCTTTGCTAAGTGAATAGCACTTTGACTGTCACAATACAAGTTAACATGCTCCTGGATCAATCCCAAGTTTCCAAGCAAGCTTTGTAACCAAACAGCCTCTTTAATAGCCTCTGTAATTGCCATATACTCGGCCTCTGTGGTTGACAGTGCAACTGTAGACTGTAGTGTAGACTTCCAACTAATTGGCTCTCTAGCAAGAGTAAATACATATCCGGTGGTTGATCGTCGTTTGTCTATATCACTGGCATAATCAGTATCAACATACCCAATCACACCTTGACCAAGTGTGTTATTTCGTTCAAACAGTAAACCAACATCAACGATTTTCTGAATGTACCGTAGAATCCATTTCACAGCTTGCCAACGTCCTTTACCAGGATTATGCATATATCTGCTCACCATACTAACTGATTGTGAAATGTCAGGCCTTATACACACCATTGCATACATCAAGCTACCAACTATATTTGAATACGGAACTTGCAACATGTATTCTTGTTCCTCATCCGTTGAAGGAGATAGTTGTGCAGAAAGCTTAAAATGAGAAGCCAATGGGGTACTTACAGGTTTTGTCTGATCATTCATGTCAAACTGTTGTAATACCTTCTTTAAATATTGCTTCTGAGACAAGCTGACTTTACCACGAGATCTATCTCTGCATATCTCCATGCCAAGAATCTTCTTAGCTTCACCTAGATCTTTCATCTCAAATTCTTGATTGAGTTGAGTTTTCAACTTCTCAATCTCATCTTTGTTCTTAGATGCTATTAGCATATCATCGACATACAAGAGTAAATATATGAAAGATCCTTTTTGTAGCTTGCGAAAATACACACAATGATCAAATTTATTTCTTATGTACCTTTGCCCTTTTATAAACCGATCAAATCGCTTGTACCACTGCCTTGGAGATTGTTTTAACCCATAAAGCGACTTTGTCAGCTTGCAAACCCAATTTTCTTTTCTAGCAACTATAAATCCATCTGGCTGAGTCATGTAGATTTCCTCTTCCAAATCACCGTGTAAGAGCATAGTTTTCACATCAAGTTGAACTAGCTCAAGATCATATTGCGCAACAATGGCTAGCAAAATCCGAATAGACGAATATTTCACAACTGGAGAAAGTACCTCATTGTAGTCTATTCCTTCTTTCTGAGCGTAACCCTTCGCTACCAATCTACCAATTTTACTCCACCAGTTATATCCATAAATAATATTTTCTTCGCTCTTGGGTCTAACTTAGATTCCTTTACATGATAATAAGCAGTGGAACCAAAGACATGTAAAGTATTATAATCAGTAGCAGGTTTACCAGTCCACATTTCCATAGGTTTACCAGTCCACATCATCGTCAGTGCACCAGCTATTACCTTCAAGAATCCATCTCTCATAGTGATTGTAAGCCCTTTGGATTCTAGGACTCCTAATGAAATGAGATTTTTCTTTAAACTTGGTACATAGCGAACTTCTGTCAAGACTTGGATTGAGCCATCATGATTCTTCAATTGGATTGAACCTATTCCCATGGTTTTACAAGTATTGTCATTGCCCATAAAAACAACTCCACCATCTATCTCCTTGAAGCGAGAAAACCAGCCCTTATTAGGACACATATGATAAATACAACCTGAATCCAAAATCCACTCATCTGGTTGACATGTCAACGTCATGCCAACCAGATTAAATTCTGACTCCTCATCATGCTCGGCTACACACTGCATAAGAAATAGCTTTGCCCTTTTGTAACTTAGGACAATTCTTTTTCCAATGCCCTTTCTCGCAATAAAAAGCACATTCATCTTTGGCAGGCCTACCTTTAGACTTGCCCATTTTTCCAGGTTTGTGGCTTTGTGAACGACCTCTTGCTGTCAATACTTCTGCAACTGTATCTCTGTGATCCTTTTTATCTTTCTTTCTGGTCTCAGCATTATACAGTGTACTACATACAACATCAAATGTGACACTGTCCTTCCCATGAAGCAAAGTGGTAGTGAGATGGTCATATTCATCAGGAAGTGAATTCAACAGCAACAATGCCTTATCTTCATCTTTAAATTTCTTATCTAAATTTAGCAAATCCGCTAATATTTTATTGAATGAGTTCACATGGTCATTCATCGACATACCAGGTACATACGTGAATCGATAGAGTTTCTTTTTCATATAAAGCCTGTTTTCAAGGCTTTTCTTCATATATTTTTCTTCCAATGTCTTCCACAAATTCTTTGCTGATGTCTTCTTCATGACAGAGTACTTCTGATCTTTAGCCAGATATAGGCAAATAGTACCACATGCCTGTCTACTGATTTTTGTCCACTCATTGTCATCTATCTTTTCAGGCTTTTCTTCTAGAGCAAATCCAGCTCTTGCTGACATAAGACATCCAACACCTCACATTGCCACATACCAAAATTATTTGTACTATCAAATTTCTCCACTTCAAACTTTGCATTAGTCACAGTAGTCCTTGCTGACGAAGACGACGACGACGCTTCTGCCATCTTTCTCAACCTCAAATAATTAGTGCCTTTAACAACTATTCACACTTAAAAAACAGTCTCTATGATGTTTATTTCGAGTGAATAAATGCACCAGAAAAGTTTCCAGGAGAATAGAGGGGTCACAATGGTCCCACTTAAAACCCAGACTCCTTAGACTCTTATCGTCTTGTTGATAGAACTTTACTTGACATGCAAAAATACACACTACTTACAATAGACTGTTCTCCAAGTACAAATGGTCGTATCTAGTACTGTATTTATGAATAGTACCATATACCCCAAGTACGAACCTTTGGCTCTGATACTAATTGTTGTGCGGAAGCATAGGTCGAGCAGATTACCAATTGATGGTAACTGTGACTTCTAGAGAAACTTAAATGTGGTGTAAACAATTTCAAAGAAAATTGATACAATAATTTACGTGGTTCGACGTAAATCCTACATCCACGGACAAAGACTGGAAGAGAATTTTACTAACAAATGAGAATTTACAAATTGGAAGAAACTCACAAAAATCCAATACCCCAATACACCCAAATGAATTCTCCTAGCACTCAAGTGGAAGCTCTCTCAACTCTCTCAATTGCTTCACTTGCAATTGCTCTCAATTGTGAGATGCCTTAACAAATGAAGAACAATAGCTATTTATAGGAATGCATGGTAGCACTATTTCACCAAACTTTTAAAATTATCAAAGTTTGTTTGGTGATTACCTAATTTTTAGCCAAACTTTGAACACGGCCAAATCGTGACGGGTTTGTGCGCGAGCTTCTTGCTCCCTTTTGGCAGCGTTCTCGATGTTTCTAGATGGCGAGGATGGCATGGGAACGTTCTCTGTCTCATGAGCTTCGATTTGATTCCAAGCTCGTCCTGTGGGGTGGTCGGAGTAGGGAGTGACGGCCGGGTCAAATTCACGGGTTTGGGACGGCTCAAACAGGTCAGCCACTCTCTCTCTCGATTTCAATCTGATTCTTCACCTGATTTTCCTTTTTTAAATACCCACAAAGTATCAACTAGACCCCCCTTGATTATCATATAGACCCTTCTTGATTATTATATAGACCCCTTCTTGATTTAATTATTTACATATATAATAAAATTAATTGCATATGTTACAGCCACCACCATCGAGGAGGCCGATTTGGCCCCAATCGGCCGTTCGAAGAGCCACAGCTGAGAAGGCTTAATCCAGCGCCACCGCCGTAAGTCGGAGCTCACCACCACCACCTTTGGACTCAGGGCAGTCAGCCGAAGCTCGTTCGACCATCCCGACCGCCGTTGGTTCCCGTTGACTTACGTTGACCTATGAAGGACATTTTGGTAATTTCACAATTTAGTGCAATTTCGTAATTTCTGAATGTTTGGGGTGCTTAAGTAACTTTAAAAATTTAATAGTTTGTACATTTACGAATTTGAGGGTTGTCGACAAGTATAATTTTAGATTTTATTAGTAAATTACGAATACAGGGTTAATACAATAAGCTGAGAGACTTGAGAGTTGAGATGTCGGGACGAATATTTACTTTCAGCATTATTTTTGTGACATTAGTTCTAATTATAAATATGGGAAGTATTTATATCGTTTCTTTAACATAAGTGGATCTGTGGGCGAGAATTTACCTGTAGACTTGGGTGATAGCCGTGTCTGAGTTTATCACTGTGAGTGGAATATATTAAACCTATTTGTGTACGTTTTGTTTTTATATAGTAAAGCTTGTTTGTGAAATAATTATTTTAATTGTTTTCATTTAATGGTTCTCCGAAATGAATGTTTTATGTGTATGAATGTTAAATTATATAAGTATATTCATTTATGTTCCGTATCAAATTTGAGTTTGTAAAAGAGATGATTGATTTCGAGCATGATTTAAAGTGTTTATATATGGATTTCGAGCATGATTTAAAGTGTATATATCTTAACTTCGAGCATGATTTTAATTTTATATATGTGTATATAAGTTATGAAAAATCATGAAGCAAATACCCATTCCCTCTAGATAATATAAGATGAGATGAGATGAGATAGTAGGCCTTTGGGATCCGTCTGAGCACACATAAAGGCTTTGGGCTATGTGTTTGGGCCCTTTCGCCCTTTGGGGGCATATGCATGCAGACAGATATTGAGATATGATGAGATTTAAAACCGGGTGATCCGGACACGATGTCGCCAAATAGCGCATCATTACATGTCCGTTGAGATCCGGATGTGAATTATGATGATAAGCATGAGATGGTACGTCCCCGTCTATACGCGTAAGCCCGGTTATGATGGTACCTAGATAGTAAATCATTGCTGTCCGTTGAGGTCCAGATATGATGAGATTATTCCCCCGGGTATTTGTTTAAAGATAGTTGTATTATTTAGTATTTGATATTTTAATATGAGATGATTTTCTTGATTTCGTGGCAGTATCAATTATATTTATGTTCAGTATATGATCGAAATGCAATGAGTTATTTACATTAACATAATTAATTGTGAAAATTAATTATACAAGCGATGCATTTATTTTTGTAAGTATTTTATGTTTCAAGAATTACTATCCACTCACTGAGTTCACTGAGTTTTATGCTCACTCTATTTTATTATATTTCATCCCCAGGAGATTTCAGGTACAACCGTTGACCCAGCAGCTGTACATATTTGGAATCATTTTTGGTTACTTGAGAGTATCTGAGGATATAAATAATTTTTTTTTGTTAGTGTATGTAATCATCCCATTTTGGAATTACACTGGGGCGGGTCGTTTCAGTTGGTATCAGAGCATGATTTTAGATTCTGTAGACTTTACTTGTTTAGGAATAATAAGTTTATAATTTTTACAAAGAGGAATTCATATTTTGTAGGCACCATCATGATTCTTCGTAGTAGTAGACGTGGTCGTGGCCGTCCGCGGCTAGTAGCTGGGTTGACACCTAGTGTTGTACTTGTGGGGGTAGGTGAACCTGTTGAATCTTCAACGCAGGAGGCTACACAACAAATGCCTGGAAATGCCTCAAACATTGAATAGTCATTTGATCGGCTAGCTTAGATTATGACTACAGCTATTTAGAATCAAATTCATTCACAGGCTGATAGCTCTAACACCATAGAGAGCGCGAAAAGTTTGGGAGGGAGAAGCTTTAATGGTACTGGAGAGCCACTTGAGGCCGAGTCGTGGCTTGTCAAGCTAGAGCTTATTTTTTAAGTGATGAGGTGCTTGGCGGAGGATAAATTAACATTTTCCACTTTCCTACTTGAGGATAGAGCTTATCACTGGTGGCAGACTGTGGAATGTCGATATCATGGACATGCTGACATTACTTGGGATATTTTTCATAAGGAATTCTATACTCATTATTTTCCAGTGGTGTATTAAGACATCAAGTGGAGTGAGCTCTTTCGATAGGTCTAGGGTTCGATAACAGTTGGAGAGTATGAGATAAAGTTTATGGACCTTTCTCGATTTGCTATGACTGTAGTGAGTGATGAGAGAGAGAGATACAGACGATTCGAGGAGGGTCTTCAATTTGAGATTCTCACCATTGTAAGTGCTTTGAGATACACCGAGTTTGCAGAAGTAGTAAAAGTAACCAGGAGGGGTTGAGCATAGTATTGCGGAGAGATGTAAAATTTAAGCATTAAAGTAGAAACGGAGCCAGAGCTGGACAGATGGTGGCTCTGGTAGTAGACTGCCTAAGCGAGGAAGCATTAGTGTGAGATATTTTGATGACACTCAGAAAAGTCAGGGTATAGGCATCAAGGGAGACCTGAGATAGACTATCAGCCATGGCTCAGTGCAGCAGTTAGTGGGAAGTAATGTCAGGAGTCGGGGACATTATAATAGAAGTAAAGGAGGATATCGTGATGATCGTTATAGGGGTGCTCAGCATAATTCTTGCCCTTTTTGTGGTAGGAACCATCAGAGTCAGTGTTGAATTAGAGAGAAAGTATGTATCGTTGTGGTCAGCCTAGACACGTCAAGAGATTCTGTCCTACTTTATCTTAAGGTGACATTCCTGCACGAGGGACATCCTCTCAGTACCAACCATACCCTAGACTAAGATATTGTTCCTTAATTAACTATAATTAAAATATAAAATAAAATTCTAGAATCGTAAAATAACTAAATTCATGTCCTACATCATACTCATCCTCTTAAAAGAAACTCGTTTTCGAGTTTGAATACAGTCTGGAGGATGAAACTTGTAGTATAGGAGCAAATCATCTTGTAATTTGAACTTATTCTTTTTCTATTCAATCTTTCTCGAAATTTTGAAGAATCTATTTTTCAGCACTTTCTTTTGCTTATATATTTTTCTAGGAGATGAAGACTTCTAAGAAGGAACAACAATCAAATAACTTTTGCCTTTCCCTAATTGTCACTCAATGCGCTCTCCAATAGATTTCACTTTTTCAAGCAAATCTTCTTTAAGCGCAACCTTTTATCTTTAATATAAATAAGTAGAACCATTTCAATCATTTCAAATATTTCAACGTTATTTTGCTCATCATCTTCAACATTTATCTTCTTCTCCAAGGAAACATCATGTACATTCTCGCATAAATTATCAGATTGGAACTTTAAATCAATAAAAAATTGTACCTTATCTTCTGTCATCTCAAGCGAGTCTTTTTTAACAATTTCCTTGCAATTAACTCTCTGCTTCTGTTCTCTCTTGATGATATTGTTCACAGAAAGTGTAAGATCTGAGATTGCTTACTTTATCTCTGCCAATCTCGGGTTCTAAACTTCCTCAAATACTTGCAAGACTGCTTCTCTGATTATCTGTCTAATAATCTCCACAGACATTGCCTGCATCCCATGATCATCGTATTCGGAATGGCTATATGTAGATAAGTTCAGCATATGAGAATTTAGTGGGTATGGATAATAATTTGCCATTTATTTTTAATTTTTCATGCAATAGCAACCTGTAAATAATACTCAACTCTTGGGTTTGGTGTGACTGGTGGTTGGTGGTTGTGATTTGGTGTGAGGTTGGTTGGATTTGAAAAATTTGATGGTGAGGGAAGCAGATTACCCAAATATCCCTGGGAATAATTAAAAAAAATATCTCGACAACGAAAACTATAGGGGGCTATATTGGCGAGATCCAACAGTGAACACTGCCCAAAAGAAGAACCTCCTGGAAGTCCGAGGACCTTTAGTACCATACCCTACCCTCAAACTAGTAGCCTTCGCGCCAAGCAAGATCGCCCTCCTCCCTTTCCTTTTTTCATTCCACCTCTTTCTCTGCTTTGTTCCAATAGAGTATAAGGCAAAGCAAAAGTGGCCATGGTTTGACCGGATTCACGGCGGTTTGGCCAGGAAATTGGCTTGAATATGCGGAGGCTTGTGGTGGTTGGGGAGGATTTTGGCCTGATTTTGGAGGCAATTGGTGGTCGGGGTTTGGTTAGTGAAGGCTGGGGAATCTTGTTGCAGTGGTGACTGACGATGAAGACGGCTGATGACGGCGGACGAGAGAGGAGAGCTTGCAGGTTTGGGCTGTTTCATGGCTATCAAGCTATAATAAAAAACCAAATGTATTCATGGTCTTGGGAAAGGAAAATTGAAAGGCCAACTATTGATGATGGCTATATTAAAATAAATTAAAAACAAACCTATCCAGTTCCCATTCTAAGAATATGTGTAATATAATTTGAGCAACACCGCTAAAGATAGCCAATGGGCCAAACTGCATGTGGCATGACATATCTTTATACAATATTGTACCACATGAGTACATTTTAGTAAGGTATGCAGCACGACGCAACATTCACATAGGCCGAGCTGGGTTTAGAATTTTAGGCACGTGAGCCTTAAAAGCATGGCATGATTAGAGATGGGTCAAAGCACAGCAAGTAAAAACAATGTAATAAGCACGCTTTATTAGTGGGTTAGCACGTGGCCTGCGTGCTAAAGTATATTTGTAATATTTTTTTAATAAAAAGTAAACATAAAATGTTATGATTTTACAAATAACTTGAAATTAAATTATTTAATATATTTTATTAGCGTAGATTTTTTAAAATTAATTTAGTCTCAGTATCAAAAAAATATTCTAATAGTTTTATATTTATAATTTATTAAATGAATAAATGATTTCATGATTTTAACAAATAAAATTATAAATATCATGATTTTATAAATCACAAATCTAAAATTTTACAACTTTACTATTTCATTCATGAAATTATAAATTAGTTAAAGGAGATATGTTACATTTGTTAATGAAATATTTTTCCCCTTTACAAAAATAAAATAAAATAAAATAATGTTAAAATTAGATAATAGTTGTGTAAAATTAGATAATATAATTGTGTACTTATTTTAATGCCTTAATTAAATGTTAATTGTTCGCTTAATAAAAATATTATTATTATTATTAATTGTAAATATATAGTTGTGTTGTGTTAATATCTTAAGGGAATGTTAATTGTTCCCTTAATAAAAATTTTATTATTATTATTATTTTTAAATTTGTAATTGCATAAGTTGATGAACTTGAAAAAATGACACGTATGCTTGAAAAAGCATGCTAGACATGTGGACTTGAAGAAAACATGCAAGACACGTAGACTTTTTTAAGTATGCTCTGAAAAAAAAAGGTGGTGGGCTTTTTTGAGCACGGCATGACACGGTCCATAAGGGCTCATGAGCCGTGCCGAGCTTAAGAAAAAAAATAGACACGACATGGCATGGCTGACCCACTTGGTATGAGCCCTTGTGGGCCTCATTTTGACTAGTCCTGCCATCCGTTGGCCCTCCTTAAACACATTTATAAATAGATATGTAATATAATATATATATTCTAATTGTTTTATGCTTTTATTTAGGAACTATTTCAATAATTTCATTATTATTGAATAACATGAAACTTGAAACATTCATAGAACATTTTTGGATATACAATATTTGTTAGAGATACCAATGCCACATTATATGGTTAATTATATTTGTTAATTACATGTGCTGTAAACTGATTTTGTTTATTCTCCTTAACTTTCCTCGTGATGTAATTGGTTTTTATTTGTGTAATATTGTTTTTAGAAATTGGAGAATTTGGATCTTGTAGCTGAATGAAGGTTTAAGGTATCTCTATTTGAATATGTTGGACTTTAGTGCAGGTGGTTTGGGTGACTAATTATCTTAGGATATTTTGCAGAATTTGGCGTTGGTGTAGTTTGTATATTTCAACTATTGGGGTGGTGGTACTTTGTATGGTTTAAATGGATATTGTAGTCTTGATATATGTATAGAAAATTCATTTATTTTGTTATTTATTAGATTTTTTAACTATTAGTATTAGATTTTAAATTTACTTTGGATTTGCAATTTTTTTTTTGAAATCAAATTTGTGAAATTTGGGGATTTACAAAATAATAATAATAATACAAATCCAAATATAATAATCAAATTTAAAATAACGATATCATTAATATTATGTATTATTATTATTATTATTAAAAAATGCTGAAAATTCAAATAAATTTAATTTTTCCTTAAATTTAGGTGTGAGGTACTTGTGATTTATAAAAATGATCATAAATTGCATGATAGATTTTTTTTTTTTCTATCATAATAGAGTGTTAAATTCTCTGTCATCTACCCCTGTTATGGCAGTTTTTTTTCTGTCATTTATTGCCTATCTTCTTGTAGTGAATTGATTTATTTTCTCCTTTTTCCTTTTTCTTTTGTTTTTTTTTGTAACGACCATAATTAGTTATTATTATTATTCATGAAATTTATAGACTATATTATTTTAGGTTAATGATATTTAAGGGTGTTTTATTTATTTTACCTAATTTATCAATTTATTAGATACTTTTTTAAATAAGGAAAATAAATCCCTGATGGGTAATGGTATTAAAAGGTTTGGCTCTATAATACTCCGCTTACGTATTCTGTTTTCCAAAATCCTAGAGCCTAACAAAGAAAAGAATACAGCAGCAAATACAACAATAAACCCTACATTTTGGAATAAGAAGAGGAGAAGATTTTGATTGTGTTTCTCTTTTCCATTAAAGAAATTCTTGAGTTTTGATTTGATTTTGAAGGTAGGTAAGAATTTATAAATCCTTTGAACTTCTGGTTTTATTTGTGATTTTATGTGATTAATTGAATGATTTTGTGTGTGTTATATTGATAAAATTGTGAAATCATGATTATGTATTGATTTATGTTGTGATTGGGTGGAAGTTATGCTATCATGTTATCCAGAAAACAGTGAACAATGTATACTGAATGTTATATGAATGCTGTTTTCATTGAGTCTTATGCATGAAACCTTATAGTTTATTAAAATAGAAATATAATCTTTCTATCCATATATTTATTGTTAAAAAAAACTCTTTGTATATAAATTGTAATGATTTTTCGAAGTTGGAGCACTGGTGCTGGAAAATCTCGATTTTCAGCAGCATTTCTCAATTCTATAATTTATTTTGTGACACAAACGACTTCTAAAAATTATGGGAAGTTTTATTACTGTACATATATATGTCTAGTTTCTGTATATTTAATTTGTAATTTTTGGGTTTGTATAAAAATCATTAAAAATTGTAGAGTTGGGCTGTCGCAGTCGTGGAAACTGTTTTCCAGAATTTCGAGGGCTAAGATTGAAGTCAGTTTGGGTTACTTTTTCATAAATAAATGCCTTATAAACTTGAATCACTATTGTTGAACATATATAACTAAACTCATGAATTTTTGAATCAGTAGTCCTCTGTTTCTATCACCACTGAACAGTTTTGATGTTTTGTGGAAAAATCAGTTTTTGGAGATGTTTTTGAACTCTAATTAATTTTATGAAATTTTATATTGGATGCTGATATGTTCAATAGCTCTTTGTAAATTTGTGACTTTTCTGACATATTTATAGCTTTTTAGAAATTAGCTCTTGTTAGATGATTGAGTGTAGTTTAGTGAATTGATATACTTAAGGTTAATGGTTTAAGAATGTTTTAAGTCTTCTATCAAGGTCAAAATTGAATATGATATTGATGAGAATCTTGTCTTGATAATTATAGGCCAAGAGTGAGATCATTTGATTAGAGTTATTGTTGATTGCTTCAGATCGAGGTAAATGAATTCATGCATAATATTTATTATAAGTATATATGTAAATATTTATGAAAAGAGCAACTTTGTTCAAATGGATTGACAATTTATGGTTTTGAAGTTATTTAAAATGTTTTCCTAAATTTGTTTTTCAAAATGACATTAAAATACTTGTTTTTCAATGAATATTTTCCTTAAAAGTATTTGTAAAGTGTTGTCAATCAAATCTCTTATAAGAGTAATTTATGGATAAATTACTGAATGAATGATATTAAAAAATTGAAAGTTGTATTTAAGATTTTGGCTTATTGTCTGTAGTTACTGTTATTGATATTGCTAAACAGCTAGCTGTATTGTACGCACCTATTGATGATTATTGCAAGGTGTGGTACTTTAATTAAACTATTGATCGGGTCATCAGGGTTATAGGTGACTTACTGAATTATTGATCGGGTCACCGAGGTTACAGATGCCTTATTGAACTATTCGTCCAGTTACCGAAGTACATGTAACACTATGTGACATGAGCAAAATTGAATTAATGAGTGGTTTTACAGATAAATGATTTCTTAAACGAATATTTACTGAAAACAATTACTATGTTATGACTTAACTGATTATTTGTACATATGTATTAGAATATAAAGTGATTACTGGTTTCTAATTTATATATAGTACTTAGTAATGATTAATATGTATTTTATCGTTATTAGTAACCTTGTGCATGAGTTTGTTTGCTAAGTTGATGTCTCATCCTTCGTCTTCAATATTTTGTAGATTGATTTTAAAGATGTGGGCTTTTGGATTTTAGAGAAAAGGATTTGTTAGCTAAAAACTTTGGTATTTTCTTAATGAAACAATTGTTGCTACTTTGGTTATTGTTTAGAGTTGAATTTTATTTTAGAGGACTATGGTTATATTTATTGTTTTACAGACTATGTTTCAATTATAAACAATATTGATTTTCCTTTAGGAATAATACTAAGATTAACGTTATGAGGTTTTATCCTAAATTCCTCTGAGATTCTTGGGTGAATTCGGGGTGTTACACTTTTCCTCACTTTGGCTTCTCTCTTTTCTTCTTTACTTTTTCTCTCGGTTTCTCTCTTTCAATAGTTCTATCTCGACTTCAATTTTTATGAAACAATGAGAGCTGCTTCAAATTCTTCAAGTTATATATGCTCATCGAGTCCAGGGAAGCATGACAAGTGAAGCAAGTGAAGCATGGATGTGGTTCAAATGAAGAAGACAGCTTGCTCCCCACGCATTCTATGCATTCATTTTGTGAGAAGCAATCCCTGAGAAGCATTCAAAATCTGGAGAGCTGAACAATTTAATGCAAGTTAAGCATTGAGTGAGTGTAGGAAGCTTTAGTATTTTGGGTGTATTTGAGACTCGGGTGTATTTTTTTATTGATTTGTTGCTTGATAGCTTACTTGGAGTGATCTTGTGATGTACTCTAATTTCCTAAAAGTATACATAAATCCTATTCAAACAAGTATTCTAATTTTTCATGAACTACTTACTACTTAGATAGGACGCCAATGAACTAGAGCAAGACAAATTAATATTGTAACCGGACTTTTTCCTTTCTTGGGACAAATTACACGACGTTTAAACTATTTTCCAATAAATTAGTCTTGTTTACAGCAAATTAATTGAGAATGCTAAGAACCTTACATATTAAGCCGGTTTATAATTTAGCTCAAAATCAAACTCCATTATCTTAAGATTTTAAAAAGCCAATTTCAATACTTGTTATGAGTCACGTTGGTGACATGTCAAGGCAATAAATGAAGCACTAGCTAAGGGATTGTACTTGCTGGATGTAGCTTGCACAAGTGTTTAATAGCTTCACCTCATGTCTTGCATAGCATGCCACTCTTGATTCATAGTTTCTACAAATTGCTGAAAGAAATTAGTTGTAATCACTTAAGAATGAGTTGGCTTCTGTTTTTGAAAGACAATTTGAAGACAACTTTCAGTTGCTGTAAATAGATGTTAAGGCAGAGGAAGTGATGTATGGCTTGTAAGCTTTCAGAGAGTAGATACAGAGCTCTCTTTGGGGTTAGAGAGTTTGAGTTAGAGTGAAGTGTGAGGGTGTACAAGGGATAAAGGTCTTGGTTTTCGGTATTAGACTAATACAATTACTCTATATTGTTAGTTATTTGCATCACGTCCGTGGATTATGGCAATTTTGCTGAACCATGTAGAACTATTTGTCTACTACAATTGTGTCATTGTTTATTTTTTCTATTCGTAGTAAGCTACCGCTGCCAGATATTCACAACTATTGGCATGAGGGCACTGTTGCGAATTAATAGATGGCGACAACAAAATACGAAATTATGCTTGCTTGTGCTCAATATAAAATAAACAAGGCTTTAGTCATCCCGAAACTTTGATCGTTATCCATTCATTGCCTACAACACGTTATAACTATTACCATAATTGGTTGAATTTTACACATGACATTGGCAAGAAGCGAAAAAGAGAAATAATCCTGTTCAAGGATCCAAGACTTTTCTGAAACTTGATGACTGCTGCTGGAGGAGAGCCCCACCAAGAAAATCGATATGAGAGTGAATTTTCCACTGTTCCCATTTTAAATTCAAGATACGATGCACCTAAGCAACATAAGAAATCTTTTAGTTCACTGATGACAAATTAAAACATACAGTACCAATAACATACATTACCAATTAATTTTTTTTTTTTGACCGTCCAAGTCTGTCTGCTGCCTCTGCATATGCTACCAAGTTACAGTCTTGTAAATCTCCTTGAAAGCCATCAATAACAAAATCTATATATGAACCATCCTTTGGATTAAAAAGTACAAATTTGTCGCCCAAAAAAGACAAAAATAAATCACTCTCCTTGAAGGTACACAAAGGCTGCAAATGCAGAATTGAATTGGCTGATGAAATTCTAGTCCAAGATTCTTTCACGCCGTATTCTTTCATAATCCAAAATTCTTTCTCCCATTCTGTTGTCCTTGGGATTAAACAAAGACAGTCTCCTATGCTGCTAATTGAATATGAGTAGATGATATCATATTCGAATAAATCATCAGCATGAGGTAAGGCTAAGAATTTGAACTTGTCGTCCACCAAATCAAATGCAGCAATCATAGTGGGGTCATCAAAATTGAGCTTACAAAAACCAAAGTGGATAGTTTCGTTGAGATGGATAGCCCAAAGATTTTCTCTAAAGTCTACAAAATTATTAATTTCAAAAGTTTGCCATGTATTGTTCCTTAAAGAGAAGACATGCACACTTATTACTTCTTCGACATCGTCATAAGGGTCAGAAACTCCGAAAACCTTGAAGTCGTCTATTGAGTGAGCATAACCTAAGGCATCTAATGATGTATCTCTTTCATCGAAAGGTTTATAAGGTGGCATTCGCCTAAACTCTCTAGTGGAACAATTGTATAAAAAGTCAACTGAACTTCTTGCAGTGTCATCATAAATGGATAAGCATAACAAACCATTACAGGAACCGTAGATCCAAGCGGAATCATAACAGCAGTTTTCAATTGGGAAATCAAGCTGATCTACCACTGTAATTCCTTTATCGATGTCTAAACAGAGAAGAGAGTTTCTTACCATATAACGGTTCACCATTACAGTTTTTCTTTGTTGGTTTTGAGTTTGGTGCAACCTGACAAACCAAGGATTGGTGATTAAAGCCATGAATGCCTTTGATAAACACTTGAATCGACAGAGAGACTTGACGGGTAGTTTTAAGAATATGTCAACGATGATATCTTGAGGAAGACCCTCCATTACTTCTTCTGCAAGTTAAGCAAAAGCTTTAGGGTTTTCAAACTAATTTGATAGCCGTGAGGTTTTGTAAAGTAGTTGTATGTGTTTTTGTGTATATATATGTGTTTGAATATAATAATAATTCCAATTTAACGAAAATCTTGAGTAGTTGGTGTTAACTTTTCCTTTCTTGGAAAATTAGAACCGCACAAGTAATCCTAGCGATGTTAGGAGAGCACTATACAACGTGAGACTAAATTTTGTTCCTACAAATTGGACCTGCCTCATGACCCCAAGTATACTAAATAAGTTTTTATTGATAATTAGTCCTGTCCCTATTACCCAACATGAGGATCGTTCGCAAAGACTTGATACCGAATGGGCCTGGTAGTGTCAAGATGATACCGGTAGATTCAGATAATCTTTGGTTTGCTTACAATCTCGTAGCTGGTGGAGATTCTTTCTTGGCCGTCACCGTCAGGAAAGTCGTAAGACAGACAAAATCTGGTGGAAAAGATGCGGAACGTGTGAAGCTTAATTTGAAAATCAAAATTGAGTCTTTGGATTTTGACAAGAAAGGATCCGTATTGCGTATTAGTGGAAAGAATAATTTAGAGAATGAACTAAAATTGGAACCTTCCATACTTTGGAACTTGAGCTGCTTTGGCCATTTATTTTGACAAAGGATGTTTGGGACTCACTGGTATTAGACAAACTTCACCAGGCATCTGAGTCTACTGCCACCGCTGATCTTGATGTCGCTTTAATGCAAGAAGGACTAGCAAATATATTTCTTGTTGGCAGAAGCATGACCATCACTCGTTCACGAATTGAAACTTCAATTCCACGCAAGCACGGTCCTGCTGTTGCGGGTTATGAGTCGGCTTTGAATAATTTCTTTGAGTGCATTCTACAGACTTTCCTGAAACATGTTGATTTCAAGGTGGTACGTTGTGCGGTGACTGCAAGTCCCGGTTTCACAAAAGACCGGTTTCATGGTTACCTACTGCTAGAGGCACAGCGAAGACAATTGAGACCAATTATTGAGAACAAGTCTCGAATAATTCTTGTTCATACAAGTTGTAACACCCCGGCCCGAAATCTGAGGGCCAAACTAACGGCAGCTTATATATCACAAATATACTTAAGCAATTTCTTCAAAATCTATAAAGATTCAATTCTCAAACACATTTATTTCACAGCCGAAAAATTTAAAATCTTGCGAAACCATCTAGAATCCTCTATCACAAGTTCTTCTCTTCACTTAACACGAATTAATCATGATATCTAAAAATTGAATCACAATAAACCATAATAAATATAAAACTCAGTAAACAAACTAGTTTTTCATTTACCAAAATATATACATATATATTATGCAAATGGATGGATGACATGGTCGGTTTAAAAAAACATTATAAAATAAAATCATAAAACTCTCTTTCTATGACTTTCAAACTTTCACATTTTATTTGAACAAAATACATATCATGCAATGTGGCATTTTGTGTTATGCATGACACTTTGAATCATACGTGGCAGTTCTCGGTACGTTGGCCCTTGAGAGGTGGCCCCTGCACAACTTCAGGAGGTGGCTCCCAATGCTAAAATCCACTTTCTCTTTTCATAGAAAACATAATGTATGTTCATATTTATGCCAATGAAATTTCACACATGCATATGCCTATGTACATAATCACGCTCAACACATAACAACATATCACATAAACACATGGACAAAAAACATATAAATCCATATCAGTACATATCGAAAATAGGCTTTTCAAACAAGTCAAACATTATTATGTTATTGGAAAGGTCTCAAAATTTGAAGAGCACATGCTGACGCACTAGATGTTCATTGGTAAAAAGTTCATAGGTTAATTCATTAAAAAACTATTGAAAATAATTTACGTTTAAGACATCATCAATTCTATCAAACAGTTTTCTGTTATGAACATACTTAATTTAAAAATACAAAATAAAATTATTTTTTTAGCATAAAATTATGAAAATTTCCAGAATCACAATAGACATATATAGAAATCATTGGTTCAAAATTCATAATTTTTGAAGACGTCTAACTATGGTAAATTAATTTCGTAATCCATGTTCTTCACGGAAATCATGAATTTCTAGGTTTTCAAACTTGAACTAAAAAATCGTATTATATTAAATAGTTATCCGAACTAGTTTCAAAAAATTCATGAAGACATTCATTAAGATGTCTAGTTTAACATATCTAAAATCCAGAATCAAAATCAATTTGTACAAATTACTATGATTTTTGAAATAATTCACTGTCAGTTTATTTTTTGCAAAATCTTAAGTTTCTACTTCTACTATAAATATCTAGTCATACTTCTCCATAACAAATGAACAAAAACTAAGAATTGAAGTTTACCGCCAAATCTTTGCTCAGCACAATATTCAATTCAAATGACACAACTTGATCTTATATGTTGCCCATAGTCGAACTAAGAAGAAGATTTTCTTCTTTTTTTTTTTTAATTTTCTTTTCTCTCTATTCTATCCATCTCTCTCCCTTTTTTTTTTCCTTCTTCTCTCTCTCTCTTTCTCTCTCTGACTTGTTTTTTTTCTTTATTCCCCTTCTCTCTATCGTTAATGGGATAAGCAAGACATCTTACTCTATTTATCCTAGGGTATAAAGATCACTAAGAAATAAAAAAGACTAAAACATCTTTAAGAGAATTGGGGTATTACAAAGCTAGTTTTTCATGTACCAAAATTCATATATACCTATATATAATGCAAATAGATGATGTGATATTGTCTTTGGAAAATATTGCAAAACAAATTCATAAAAATCTCCTTTTGCAACTTTAAAACTTTCACATTTTCTTTTAATAAAATACATATCCTACAATGTGGCACTTTGCACCATGCTTGACACTTCGCGGTAACTTGACCCTCGAGAGGTGGACCCTACAAAGTCTTAAGAGGTGGCCCCCAATGCTAAAATCCACTTTTTTATTTCATAGAAAACATAATGCATATTCACGCTTATGCCAATGAACTTAATCACACTTATCAGATAACAAATATGGGAAAAAAATCCATACATTCACATATTAAAAATAGGCTTTTCAAACATGTCAAATATATACATATTATTTATTGTAATTCATTTAGAAGTTTAATTTACTTATCTCTTGGCATATACATGTAACAAATGTGTACTGACATCATTGACCTAAAAATCATTAAATAAAACTTTCATAAGATATAATCTCTCATGATATATAATCAAGTTCTAATCATAAATTTCAATGTCCTCAAATTTCTCATTTTAAACTTCTCATAAACTCAATCTCAAATACTCTCAACATTTGATCCTAAAAATAGAACATGCCATGCTCTCTGATTTTGAATAAACTATTACTTTATTGGAAAAATGTCAAATTTTACAGAGCATACTGTCACGGGATGTGTGTTTTACTCAGCAAACCCATGCGGCAGTTAGATAACCTTTGTCGGGATGTTGCTAAGTAAGCCTTTGAGCTTCTCAATAGCTAAGCCAAGAGATTTCCCGAAATGCTAAAGAGAAGAGAGCTAGAGAGTAATGTAGCCAAAATGCGAAAATTGTATTGATTGAAAGAAAGCTTACAAGAGAGCTTTACAAGCGTGTTTGAGATACTTGGATGCTTGGTTGATGCTCAAATGGAAAATGCTCACCCATATTTATAGGGAGGCTTGCCTAGCTCTAGAGAATTTTAGCATAGAGAATTCTATGTACATGTGACAAATTCTAGAGAATTCTAGCTTATGCACAAGTGTGCTAGAGTTGCTGGAATTTTGCGAAGGTTTCTGGAATTGGGCCAAGCTGGCACACCTTAGCTCATTTCCTTGGGCCATTTTGGGTTGGAATTGCATGACCCGTAACATCCTCCCCCACTTAAGCTCGCGGCATCCTCGTCGTAGTGCACACATTGGCTCATAGTATGCTGGCACGCCCCTCCTTCGAATGATTTGATCGGCAAGGATGTGCTCTACATCTTTGTCGAACGTAGTGACAACGGCTGTTGGGGCATGCCTTGATTCTCCGCGACTTGGGTGTCCTACGTCTTCGTGATAGGGCTTGAGAAGACTCACATGGAAGACCGGATGAATCTTGAGTCTTGGTGGAAGCTCTAACCCCTTATGGACTTTTCGCAATGTCTTGAATTGTTGGGGTAGAAGCTTGATCATGACTTGATCGCCTTCCATATACTTGACATGCCATCTCCTTATATCGACTCATTTCTTTATTTTCCTTACGGCCTTGTCAAGGTAAGCTCGCGTCTGCTTCCTCATGCCATTCGCGAGCAAGCTTATGTGCAGCGGGGCTTTTTCCTCCGTAAGTCGAGGCTATGACATTGGGAGTCTTGGGCTGGAATCCCATGATAATCTCGAATAGGCTCTTTCCGGTAGCCTCACTCCGCTGGAGATTATAAGAAAATTAGGCGACATCAAGCAACTTCGCCCAATCCCGCTGGTGAGCACTCACATAATGCCTCAAGTACATCTCGAGGAGGCCATTGATGCTCTCGGTTTGTCCATCCATTTGCGGATGAAAGCTTGTTGAGAACTTAAGGTCCGTCCCCAATATTTTTAAGAGCTCCGTCCAAAACTTTCCCGTGAAGCGGGGGTCTCGATCACTCACGATGCTTCTTGGTTCTCCCCAAAGCTTCACTATATGTTTGATAAAGAGACGAGCTGCTTCATCCACTTTGCAATCTGCTGGTGCGGCAATGAAAGTAGCGTATTTGCTGTAACGGTCTACCACGACCATGATGCTGTCGCAACCTTCAGATTTAGGTAAGGTCGTTATTAAGTCCATTGAGACGCTTTCCCACGACCTTGATGCTAGGGGCAGGGGCTCCAACAATCCTGCCCGCAATTGGTGATCTATCTTGTCTTGTTGGTACATAAGACAAGTCCGCACATATGCCTCGATATCATCCCGCATGGTTGGCAAAAAATACGAGGCTTGGACTAGTGCGGTGGTGCACTCGATTCCTAGGTGACCAGCCACTTGGAGTCGTGGCACTCATTGATGACTTCTTTGTGTAAGTTTCCCCACCTAGGCATGAACATCCGATCACCTTTGGTGAGGAGGATGCCCTCATCTTGCCAAAATCTCTTTGTCTTTCCTTCGAGGACCTTTTCCAGCAAGTCCTTTACCAAGGGGTCTTGTTGAAGGCCTTTCTTGATGCGTGAGACAAGGTCTAAATTTGGTTGGCTTGCACTTTGTGTGGCCAATTCTACCTTGTGACTTAGTGCATCCACAACGAAGTTGGCTTTGCCCGGTTTGTGCTCGAGCCTATAGTCGAATTCTGCAAGAAAGTCTTGCCACCGTGCTTGCTTGGGACTCAACTTCTTTTGTGTCTGAAAGTAGATTGTCGCTACGTTGTCCGTCATGATCGTAAAGTGTGAGCCAAGCAAATAGTATCGCCATACTCGTAGGCAATGGATAATGCTGTCATCTCCTTTTCTTGCACGATGTAGCAACGTTTTGTGTCATTAAGTTTTCGGCTCTCGCATGCTTTTGGGTGGCCTTCTTGCATGAGGACTCCGCCAATGGCGAAGTCAGAGGCATCCATTGTACTTCGAAGGGCTTTGTGTGGTTTTGAAGAACTAGGACGGGCTCTTCCGAAATTATTTTCTTTAAGCCTTTGAATGCACGTTGGCAATCGTCGGACCATTACCATGTTTGAATTTTCTTAAGTAGATCCTTCAAGGATGCCGCCTTGTCTGAGTAACCTTGAATGAATCGACGATAGTAGTTCACCAAGCCTAGGAATGAGCGAAGCTCGGGTACTTTTGTGGGAGGCTCCCAATCGAGAATGGCCTTCACTTTCGAGTTCTCCATCATAAGCTTCCTAGTTGCTATCTTATGCCCAAGAAACTATACCTCTTCTTGAGCAAATGAACATTTCTCCACCGAAGCCACAAATGCTTAGCGTATTCCTTGAGAGTGGTGCTGTATACCACTATGTCATCCAAGTACACAACCACAAAGCGGTCGAGGAATGGTTGCAGCACTTTGTTCATAAGAGTGCAGAACGTAGCTGATGCATTTGTGAGTCCGAAAGGCATTACAAAGAACTCGAAAGATCCGTACCTTGTTACGCACGCTGTTTTTGGCTCGTCTCCTTCAGCGATGTGAACTTGATAGTACTTGGAGCGCAAGTCAAGTTTGGTGAAGTACCTTGCCTTACCAAGCTGGTTGAATAGATCTGCTATCAAGGGAATTGGGTACTTGTTCTTGATAGTGATCTTATTGAGCGCTCTGTAATCGATGTACATCCGCAGTGATCCATCCTTCTTCTTTTGGAAAAGGACCGGTGCACCGAAAGGGCCTTTGGATGGATGTACATATATAGTCTGCGTCAAGCAAGTCAATGAGCTGTTTTTGCAACTCTTTGAGCTCAGGTGGTGTCATGCGGTAGGGCGCCAAGGCTGGGGGTTTCAAGCCTTGCTCTAGCTCAATTTGATGATCCACCTCTCGTCTAGGTGGAAGCTTCTTCGGAAGCTTAGGAGGCATCATGTCCTTGAATTCCTTGAGGACGGATTGTACTGTTAGAGGGACTTGGCTTGGAGCACTTGCGGAGTTTTCTCCCACGTTGAGCTCCCGGATGGACATTAGAAAACTTGGGTCCTTCTTGAAACCCATTTTGAATTGCATGGCCAGTAGCGTTTTCTCCTTGGACTTGCCACGCTCAGTGGGAACCATGCATGCTTTACTCCCGTCGAGGATGCTTAGGGAGTTTGTGACTGAAAGTGGGAAGGCATGGACTTGGTTGAAGAATTCCATGCCAAGGACTATCTTGAAGTCATCCATGGGCACAATTGAGAAGTTGAGTTTTTTGCTCCATGAGTCAAGTGCGACGTGCACACCTTGTGTAGTGCCCACAATGGGCTTAGCGGGTGAATTTACCGCCTTCATTGTGCCTCCTTCTTTAGTAGTTTTGAGGCCTAGGCACTTGGGCTCATCCTTGGATACGAAGTTGTGTGTGGCTCCCGTATCCAACAATGCGCGAAAGGAGTGTCCGTTTATCTTTGTGCTCACGTACATTAGCCATTTCTTGGCGAGTGCTGATTGTGGGCTGTTGAGTGTGCCAAGTCTTTGGATAGAACCCATGCTGGGTCGGGGTTCTTCTGGCGTTGGTGTGGAGTTACCCTTGAGTAGGGCAGCGAGGGCATTGAGTGACTTTTTCTTGAGACAGTCGCGTACCCAATGAGGGCCGTTGCATATGAAGCATGGGCTTCGTGGCTTCGGTGGCTCCTTCTTGCCTTTCGTTTTGCCCTACTCGCTCTTGCCACTTGGAGGCTTTTTCTGCCCCCAATCTTTGCGATTGTGCCATGCCTAGCGGAGAGTGTACGCTTGTGCCATGCTTAGTCCGAGCGTACTTCCTCCACTTTCGCACGGACGACGCAAGCTCATCTTGTACGAAGCTGCGAAGTTTCAGGAACTCTTTATGAAATGCTCGAAATTCCCATTGTAGGGTGTTGGCTTGGTCTTGGATGAGGGCCTTGGTTGCCATTGTGAAGTCGGCGTATTCGCCCTCGAGACCGTCCACCCTTTCCTCCAAAGTTTTGAAGGTGTCCTGAGCGGCGGACATTGAGGTTTTGAGCGTAGTCATGCGAGACTCCAAAGCATCGATAGACGCGGCCTTGGACTTGCTACGAGTCTTGGCCTACCCGCGAGTTTCATCGCGGCCCTGGCTTGGTTCTGGGAGTATCTCCACATCAATAGCGCCCTCTTGTGTTGTGCTTGAGGTTGGAAGGTTGACCATTACTGCTGGAATGCGTGTGTGCAAACCTTAGCTCTGATATCACTTGTCACGGGATGAGTGTTTTGCGCAGCAAACTCGTGCAGCACTTAGAGAACCTCTGTTGAGATGTTGCTAAGTAAGCATTTGAGCTTCTCAATAGCTAAGCCAAGATGTTTCCTGAAATGCTAAAGAAAACAGTGCTAGAGAGTAATGTAGCCAAAATGAAGAAATTGTATTGATTGAAAGAAAGCTTACAAGAGAGCTTTATAAGAGTGTTTGAGATGCTTGGATGCTTGGTTGATGCTCAAATGACAAATGCTCACCCATATTTATAGGGAGGCTTGCTTAGCTTTAGAGAATTCTATGTACATGTGACAAATTCTAGAGAATTCTAGCTTATGTACAAGCTGTGCTAGAGTTGGTGGAATTTTGCGGAGGATTCTGGAATCGGGCCAAGCTATCACATCTTGGCTAATTTCTTTGGGCCATTTTGGGCTGGAATTGCGCGGCCTGTAACAATACGCTGACATTCTAAAAATTCATTTATAGAAATTTTATATCTTAATTCCTTCAAAGACTATTGAACATAATTTACATTTTATACATCTAAGAAAAATAATTTACTTTACATATGTCAACGATGATGTCTAAAGGAAAGGCGACTGCCATTACTTCTACAAGTTATTGAAATATAAAATTTTTTTAATGGTCACATAGCTAATGAGAGCTACACCTCGAAGTTTAACTCAGGCATATGTCACAAATCACAATCGTGACACCTAAGATATGCGCTTGTACACTAGTATTGACAATGATTATGCTGAATTATAAGAGATGTGCTTCAAGGGTGTGTATGTGTTGAATACCGTGATCTTATATCCTTTGGAGTTCAGGCAGGCTGACCCAATTGAGTTTGGGGAGCTTGTCGTTAGTCGAGGACTTAACATTGAAGAGAGGTTTAGGCCATCCCTATACACACTAGTTGGGAATAGAGTCGTTCTCCAGATGAGCCTAAGGTAGGGCAAAATTAGTCTATATTGTGCTACTTTTACTAGGCTATATTGTGCTACTTTGGCTTACTCTCATAGTATGAGATGGGGGAGTGCCGCATGGGGTGGTAACCTCTCATCCCGTTACAAGTTTGCTTCTTTTTGGGGTGTGAAGCAGTGTCAAACCAAAATACCCAATAAGCAATAGTGCTCCCTGAAAAGGAGGTGATCTAGTCGAACCTTTAAGCAAGGTTATCTTGTTACGACTTCTCTCTAGTCATTTCATTATAACATTGGAAAGATGAATTCTGTTTCTATGACCCCAATGGTATTATATAAACTTTTACAGCAAAGAGAAAAAAAAAAGGAAAAAGAAAGGAAAAATACGAGGATTGTTCATAAGAACTTAGTCTAATTAAATAACATGAGGATCAAAATCATTTACCATATATTTTTCTTGATAAGAAAATCCAAAAATCATTACCGCATTTGAAAAGGTTCCCTCTCTTTATACCATTCCTTAGCTAATTGCAACAACCATCTCTTTTCGCCAAAATTTGTCCAGGGCATGTGGATTATATTGTTAATAAGGAAATTGTCACTAGAGTAGTACTGGTGATTCCGTAATCTAGGTCATAGTGCTTGTGGTGGTGTTTGTAAAGATAGCTTTGGTACTTATTTGGGTGCTTCTGGTTTGTCCATGGGAAATAATAAAACATTCTTTGCAAATATTGTAGTTGTATTATTATTAATTAACAAGTGATATATGGCCGCGCACTTTGTATGTTAAAAATACACTAGTTAGGTTTTTAGGAAAGATTGGAGGGGTCACAGTGGTCCTACTTCAAACTCAAACTTCCTTAAGTAGTGTATGTAGGCTGTATGCAGCCTTAGTGATAGAACCTTTCTAGTACACTTCGCTTATTAATAAGCCTCTTACACACTTATCCCTTAGCACTTATCATAAGTTTATTAATTGGGTTCGAAAAAATTAATCCATTTAACTTACAATAGTTCACTCAACCCGTCAAAATTAAATTGGGTTGGATCGGGTCCATTGAGTTGGATTGGGTTTGCCCACCCCTAGTCTTGGGAGACATATGCCAATATTATTCAAGCACCATTGCGAAGGTGGTGAATTTGTTTTAACGACATTGTATTTTTTATAGGTCTTGAGTTAGTGATTTTTTTATTTATATATTGTTAATTAATTTGTTATATCATTCGTATTTATGTTTATTTTTATTTTTATACTTTATTTACGTGAGCTTGGTTGGGTTAGCCAAGGTCATCATAATCAATTTAAGTAAATTTATGATGCATGCAATATGTTAATCTCCAATTGTAATATCCTAAAGACCTAAATGGCTAATCTAATTTTGAATGTTTTTATTTTAATTTTATAGAAGAGACTATTTCATTCTCTTATCTATTGCTCTAGACTCTAATTCCAAAGCTAAAACCACTTTGTCATATAAGTAAATTTATTATCTTTTAAGTTTAATTTTAACAGTAAACTTTATTTTAATTTCTCTTTATTTTTTTGTAAACATTTAACAGTACATAATTAAATATTGCTTTGATTTTGTTACTGGACACGGTGCTAGCTAATTATGTAAAAGGTCTGAATTTACAATTCGAAAAAGAGATGCAGGAAGCCGGGAATAAAGTCTTGAAGCTCATTGTTGAAATTTTCTTAATTTTAAGATAATTGATTTTTTTTTTAAATTTCTTTATCTAATACTAGATAGTGAAAGAAATTTTCATGTTGTAATAGATATGTATTTGATTTTAATAAGTTTCATTTCAAGTTTCATATCTTTTTCTTTATTTAATTATTAATTTTGATTTAACTTTAAATTAATCAACCCAACCCAAGCCAACCCGATGATCTAAGGTGGGTTGGTAGGTTAAACATGTTTATTTAGATGGGTTTAGTTGATTTTATCTCAACCCATTCAATAGTGGGTTGAGTTGAATTTTCACAAACCAGATCTAACCTAACCCATGCCGTTTGTCTTTCAGGACAGTGCGCTTGAATAATATTGGTGTTTGTCTCCTAAGATGGTGTTTGAATAATATTGGTGTCTGTCTCCTATCACGTTGAAGCTTAAAGCTAGAGAATATTTACTTAAGAGAGAACAGTAAAAATCACTTGGATTTTGGTGTGTTTTTCAATTGAATATAGAAGACAATATATATAGTTGTCAAGGGAAGACATTAGTTAGTTAAAAATTCCATTCAGATTTTTCTTATAGTTAAATTTCTCATGTGAGATTTTTCTACATTTTTTTTCACGCCAATAAGTGCTATTTGAGATCCAATTCTCATTCATCCAAGCGCTAATTTAGCGATCTATGATTCGTTCCTAAAAGCTCAGGGAAGAGATTCCGAATCATCTATGCATGTATAATTTTACAATATTTATCTTGGTCAAAATTTACCTTAAAATAGCCACTTTATGCTATTTTTCTAATAGAAACAGAGGATGGTGACAGCTGTGGTTAGAGAGTGATTCTATGTTGGTTATTCTCTTTTCTCTAATTGCTTATTGAGTCCCATTGAACCATCCAAAATCGTTGGACCAATTGTTTACTTCTAGTTCGGAATATCCATTTTCGAGTCTCACATACTTTCCAAGAGTGCAATGGCGTTGCTGATGGCCTTGCTAATTTGGGCAATGCATGTTCTTCTCTCACATGGTGGCAAACGGCTTCTGTTGAGGGGCAGAGTATTGTTTGCAAAGAAGCTAATGGTTTATTTGTTTCCTTTTCTCATATATTATTATCATTCAGGAACGATAGCAGAACAGCACTTATAAGACATCACTATACAGACACAAGTCAAAAATTAATGTAAAGACTTCTAAGCATGACTCAGAATAACAGAGGAGGCTGAGCAGAGGAGTCTTGCAGATGAATTTGAGAAAAAGGAGAAATCGAAGAGTCATACTGAGAGAAAAAGAGGAGCGAGAACTCGGAAAAGCGCAAGCACTTCAGCTAATCAGGCAGATGCAAGAGATGGAGAAAAAGCTACAAAGATGGTTAGAACAATGGATTATCCGGAAAGAGCAAAACGCATGAGGATTAGTTTATTACTGGACAACAATGAGAACATTAACTCGATCTGTTAAATAATTTATTTATTACATAATCTCTCAGGCTTTTTTTTTCCCCTTCAGTATGTGTTGGTGGTAAAATTTGAACAAGAAGTATATAGGGTATGACAAGTGTACAGCACCCCTGATGACCATAATCTCTTGCAAAGAAAGAAGGAATTGAAAGGGCAAGGCATAATATCTCAGGCTTTTTCTTCTTGTGCTTAGTATAAAAGTGAAAGGAATTTGGTGCTCCAGAAACTTTGATCATTATCCATTCATTACTTACGACATGGGTATTGTTTAATTTTACCCATAGCACTGGTAAGGAGTGAATGGAAAAAGAAAAATGATCCAAGACTTTTCCGAAACTTGATGACTGCTGCTGGAGGATTGACCCAAAACTTCCGAAACTTGATGAGTGCTGTTGCAGGAGTACCCTAAGAAAATTGATAAGAGAGTGAATCTTCCACTGTTCCCGTTTTCAATTCAAGATCCGATGCATCTAAGCAACATAAGGAATCTTTTAGTTAACTGATGACGAATTCAAACATACAGTAGTTATTAAATTAAATATATTCGAGAGTGAATTAAATTCAGACCTTCACTTTGGAAGTTTGTTCTGCTATTGGCTAAGATCAAGCTCTCTGCTGCCACCGCATATGCTACCAAGAAAGAAGATTAAGCCAATAGTATCCCGAAGAAAGAATCAAATGGCACATTGACGTTCATCTTCTTCTCAAAGGGCTAAATCTTCTTGAAATCCAGCAATAACGAAATCTTTGTATCAACCATCCTTTGGATTAAAAATTTCAAATTTATCGCCCAAAACAGACAAAAATAAATCACTGTCCTTGTACGTATACAAAGGCTGCAAATGCAGAATTGAATTGGCTAATGAAATTCTGGTCACGCCATATTCTTTCATAATCCAAAATTCTTTCTCCCATTCTGTTGTCCTTGGGATTAAACAAAGACAGTCTCCTATACTTCTAATTGAATATGAATGTATGGTATCGTATTCGAATAAATGAGGTAAGGCTAAGAATTTGAACTTGTCTTCCACCAAATCAAACGCGGCAATCATAAAGTGGTCCAATCAAAGCTTACAAAAACCAAAGTGGATAGTTCCGTTGAGATGGACCGCCCAAAGATCTGCACTAAACTCTGCAAAATTATTAATTTCAAAAGTTTTCCATGCATTGTTTCATAAAGAGAAGACATGCATACTTATTACGTCTTCGGTTTCAAAATAATGGTTAGAAAATCTATTGACTGAGCATAACCTAAGGCATCTAATGATGAATATCTTTCATAGAAAGGTATTCTTTTGAACTCTCTAGTGGTACAATTGCATATAACTTGTGAACTTCTTGCAGTGTCACCATAAATGATTAGCCACAACAAACCATCAGAAGGAACCGCGGATCCAAGCACAATCATTACAGCAATTTTCAATTAGAAAATCAAGCTGATCTACCGTTGTAATTCCTCTATCGATGTCTAAACAGAGAAGAGAGTTTCTTACTACTAAACTGTTGACCATTATTGTTTGCTTTTGTTGGTTTTGAATTTTGTGCAATTTGACGAACCAAGGATTGGTGATTAAATCCAGGAATTCGTTTGATAAACACTTGAATCGACAGAGAGATTTGGCGGGCAGTTTTGAGAATATGTCAACGATGATATCTTGAGGAAGACCCTCCATTACTTCTTCTGCGAATTAAGAAAAAACATTAGGGTTTTACACTAGTTTGGTAGCCATGATGTTTCTAAAGTAGTTGTGAGATGTGTGTGTGTGTGTGTGTGTATACCTGTTTGGATAATAAGAATTCCAATTTAACGAAAATCTTAAGAGTCAGATTTAGTTGATGCTAACTTTTCCACTCCTGGGAAAATTAGAACCGCACAAGTATTCCCAGCCATGTTAGGAGAGCACTATACAACGTGAGACTAAACTTTGTTCCTATAAATTAGTCCTGACTAATGACCGCAAATATACTAAACAAGTTTTTTCACAATTAGTCCTGTTCCCATTACCCCAGCATGAGGATCGTTCACACAGACTTGATAACGAATGTGCCTGGTAGTGTCAACATTATACATGTTGATTCAGATGATCTTTAGTTTGCTTACAATCTCTAGCTGCTGGAGATTCTGTCTTGGCCGTCACAGTCAGGAAAGTCGTAAGACAGACGAAATCTGGTGGAAAAGTTGCACAACTTGTGAAGCTTAAGTTGGAAATCTTAGTTGAGGCTTTGGATTATGACAAAGAAGCATCCGTATTGCGTATTAGTGGAATGAATGTTTTAGAGAATGAGCATGTTAAAATTGGAGCCTTCCATACTCTGGAACTTGAGGTGCATAGGCCATTTGTTTTGACAAAAGATGGTTGGGATTCACTGGCATTAGATACACTTCATCAGGCATCTGATTCTGCCGCTAGCAATGATCTCGCTGTCATTTTAATGCAAGGAGTTGCAAATATCTTGCTTGTTAGTAGAAGCATGACCATCACAGTTCACGAAATGAAACTTCAAATCCTCGCAAGCATGGTCCTGCTGTTGCCCGTTATGATTCGGCTTTGAATAAGTTCTTTGAGTGTTCTACATGCTATCCTGAAACATGTTGATTTTAACGTGGTAATTTGTGCGGTGATTGCAAGTCCCGGTTTCACAAAAGACCAGTTTCATCGTTACCTACTACTGGAAGCAGAACGCAGACAATTGAGACCAATTATTGAGAACAAGTCGCTAATAGTTCATTTTCATACGAGTTCAGGACACAAGCATAGCTTGAGAGAAGTTTTGGATGCTTCAAACTTGACGAACATGATCAAAGATACTAAAGCTGCACGAGAGGTTCAAGTTTTTCAACAATGTTTCAAATGATCCTACACGTGCTTGTTATGTACCAAAGCATGTGGAGGATGCCCATGAATAAAATGGGCTTGCAAACGCTGCAAATTACAGATGATTTTTTTAGGAATTCTGAAATATCAACAAGGAAGAAGTTTGTCGATTTGGTAAATTCGGTTAAGGATTCGGGAGGCACTGCTCATATATTTTCATCCATACGCATGTGTCAGGAGAAGAACTGGGACAATTGACTGGTTCAGCTGCAATTCTTCGATCCCCCTCTGCCATATTTAGAAGACATTGAGATATGACGAGACAAACTTGATGAAATTGAAACTTAATAGTAGTTGTTTGGGTAAAATATCAGACAGGCCCCTCAAAGCCCTTCCAGGTGTATGGGGTAAATATCAGACAAGCCCCTCGAAGCCCTTCCGGCTCGAGCAAGACTCCCCGAGGGCAATCTAGCCCGAGCAGCCCTTCAGGTCAAAGCTGGTCAAGGTCGAGAGCTCCTTGCCTGCTCGAGGTCATCCCTCAGGTCAAAGCTGGTCAAGGTCGAGAGCTCCTGCACGGTCGAGAGCTCGCCTGCCGAGGTCGCTCCGTGTCAAAGCTGGTCAAGGTCGAGAGCCGAGCACATCTCTCCTGCTCGCAGATATCCACGAGCACAGCTGGACAAGACCCGACCCAGGGCAACCCGACCCGTTATCTCAGAATCCTGGCACACCTTTTGATATCTGACAAGGGTCCCACATGGTGGAGAGATGACACTGTTGTCGGCGGTCGGCACGTGCCACCAAGGTGTCATCATTCCCTGCGCACTTGCCCGACATGGTGATCTGGCCACGTGAATCGGGTTAAGGGACGACCGCTCATCCCGAGGAATATTCCGCCAAACACTGGTCGTCGGAGGGACCCGGATACCATTAGGCGTGGGAGTGGACGACTGGAAAGGAAAAGAGCGGGAAAAATGAAGTATAAAAGGAAACGAAGGAGATCGTTACGGGGGTTGAAGAATTTGATTCTCAAAGGTTGGATTTTCGAATTCACAAGTTCTTCTTTTTCAAATTTCTCTCATCTGACTTTCTCTAAAAAAACACCATACACATCCAAAAAAGGGGGGGCGAAATAATACCCCTTTCATCTTTCCGGTCTCCCTCACTAAGGGAGATACCAAAAAAGAGAAACCCGATTACTGACTTGAGCGTCGGAGGGTTTTCGCCGGGACACGCCCGGCGACCCTTCACCCGGTTTTCTGTGAGTGCAGGTCCGGGAGATCACTGTTCTGAAGAAGACAACGGAACGGGACAAAGGGGATAATCCTGCTCGAGCTTATCGCGAGCAGAAGGATCGGGGTATTGTTTGAAGCCGCGAGCAGAAGGCTTGAACAGCCTTGCTAGAACTGTTTGGAAGTACTGTTTGAAGGTTCGAAGCACTGTTGAGGCACGCGGGAAAAGCTGCATCAACATTTTTTGGCGCCGTCTGTGGGGAATCGGCACAAAAAGCCCGATTTCCTAATACATTGAAGACACACAACACAACGATGAGGGGAAACAGCCGAAGAGGAGTAAGTCCTGAAGAATCGATGACTTTGAGAGAAATGGCTAATGAGGCCCAGAACAGGGAAATCCAGGAAAGAATGGATCGGATGGAAAAACAGATCGAAACTATGACCTCCCTGTTACAAGAATTCAGGGAAGGACGAGAGAAAAGCACTGCAACGATGTCCCGAGTCCAGTGAGGAAATGCTCATGTTCGGGAAAATCGCGGAGATGAAGCCCAAAGACCTCGGGTATCGAATGTTGCAGTGAGAGAAGAAACAAACATGGAGGAAAGGGGGTCTCGTCAACATTTGCAGGATACAGCCCCAACCTCTCGTGCGGAGGAGTTGGAAGGAGAGGTACGCAGGTTGGCGCAAGTGGTGGAAGATCTTGGGAGGCAGAAAAGTCCAAGCTGGCGAATAATGCTGGACAACGAATCTCCTCTCTCCACGGAGATCATGGGTGTCACGATCCCACGTGACTTTCGCTTCCCGGATCTGCAATATTCGGGAAAGAGTGACCCATTAGTACACATAGAGCGGTTCAATGACATGACAGGGTGCAAGGTGCATCGGCTGACCGAAGGTGCGGGGCCTTCCGCTCACTCTTGAGGAAGAGGCGAGAGAATGGTACCTGCAGACTCCACGGGAAGCATTTTGAGTTTTGAGCAGATGTGCGGGGAGTTCGCAGAACAATTTGAGGCGCGGTGACCCCGAGGATGACATGATGGAGTCGTCGAAGTGAGGCGAGAAGAAGGAGAGTCCCTCCGGGAGTGTATCAAAAGATACCATAGATTGGTCCTAGATCTTGGTGCGTTCAACCATCCCCAAGCTCTAAGAGGATTAAAAGAGGGTGTTCGGATGGGGAGACCATGGTATAACCTGCGGAGTCCATCGATCCGTTCATATTCGGATGCGTATGAGCAGGTGAAACGGGATATGGAAATCGAAGAGGAAAAGGCTGCAAAACTGAGGAATTAACAGGACCAGGAGGAGCGTACCGGTTGGCTCATCCAGACGAACGAGGAGTCAAGAGACCGTGGAACGCACAACTCCTGAAGAAGTATTTCTGGTAAGTCCCCCTTGTATTGTAAAATGCTAATGTAAATATTTCGTCCCAATATGGGATATGTAAAAGTACAAATGTATGTAAGAATGAGAAAAACATTCATAATGTAAGCTCAGGATGAAGAGCAAAGGTTTAAGAAGAGCTCCTCGGCATGAAGTCCCAGAGCCTAACTCATTAGGCGGGACGGTGCCAAAGCTCGGGTTATTTGAAAACCGAGGCGGGAGTGTCATCGAAGCTTCGGGTCAATTAAAAGCTCGAGCGGAAGAAGAACTCCTCGGCATGAAGTCCCAGAGCCTAACTCATTAGGCGGGACGGTGCCAAGCTCGGGTTATTTGAAAATCAGAGCAGGAGTGTCATCAGAAGCTCGGGTCAATTAAAAGGCTCGAGCAGAAGAAGAACTCCCCGGCCAGAAGTCCCAAAGCCTAACTCATTAGGCGGGACGGTGCCAAGCTTCGGGTTATCTGAAAACCGAGGCAGGAGTGTCATCGAAGACCTCGGGTCAATTAAAAGGCTCGGCGGAAGAAGAACTCCTCGGCCGAAGTCCCAAAGCCTAACTCATTAGGCGGGGCGGTCTGAGCTTCGGGTTGTTGAAAGCCGAGGCGGGAGTGTTTTCGAAGCTCGGGTCGATTAAAAGGCTCGAGGAGAAGAAGAGCTCCTATGCATGAAGTCCCAAAGCCTAACTTATTAGGCGGGACGGTGCCAAGCTCGGGTCATTTGAAGACCAGAGCAGGAGTAATATGAGAAGAAGTTCGGGTCAATTACAGGCCAGAGCAGGAGTTCAAAGGAACCCCTTATCCAAAAGTCCCTAGGCCTAAATTCTTGGCGGGACGTTGTCTAACAAGAGCCAAATGCAGGCTCGAGCAAGTCAAATGAGCTCGCAAAATAGACATAAGGCTTTTTTAGCCTAAGTCAGAGCAAAACTCTACCATGCATTCATAAATAAAGGATGTACAACACTTAGAAAATTTTTTACTCGGCAAGCACATTCAAAGTTAATTCAATGTAGAAGACAAGAATGTGTGTACACTAGCAGTCAATAGAATTGTTCAAAACATGTATCTTTTTATTTCATGTGAAAAGATTACATATGTAAAAAAAAAAAAAAAAAAAAAAAAGAAAGAAAAAGAGTCCAAGTCATTCAGTAGGGGAAGACCGGCGTTAGAAGCGAGGAACATCATCGAGCAGCGGGACCACCAGCGGGAGGGGCGGGAGGAAGGACACAGCGGAGCTTGCAGGAGGAAGATCACCGGCGAGGAGCTTGCAGGAGGAAGATCACCAGCGGGAGCTTTAGCGGGAGAGCCTTGGAAGAAGAGGAGCCGGCTCACCGACCACACTCGGGGCTCGGATGAAGTAGCTTCGGGGTTGCTCATGTACTCGGCTACATACCCTTCAACCTTGGACATGTCGGCTTCGGGGTATGCCTTGCCAAAAGCATACATAAGGCGATCGTGGCTGGAATGCACTTGATGTTGTACTCGGTGGCAAGTTGGACCTTGAGTGTCAATTTGCTCCCGAAGGCGAGCGAACTTCTCCTCCATGAGCTGTTCGTAACAAGACTTCGAGTATCCGGGTCTTTCGAGCGTGCTTGACTCGTTCTTGACCTCGATCAACTCCCTTTCAAGCCCGGAGACCTTGAGTCGGCCATTGCTTGTCTTCTCGCAAAATTTATATTTTCATCCAGCGACTACGATTCTCCTCCTACGCTCATTCAAAGCCTGCTCCAAGCTCACGAACCTTTGCTCGGAGTTCTTCACGGAACTCGGAGTAATCTCATTGAGCACAGTCGCGAGATACCAATGCTCGAGAGGAGAGCCATTGGAAGATCTTGCCAGTGCCTGAGGAGAACAGGATTCTATCTCATCCGAAACACAGTCGGTCGACTCTTCATTGAAAGCCTTCGGTAAGGCTCGGAGCAGCAGGCTGACTCTGCTCTTGTACATTCTTGGTTTGGGGACGAGTCCTCCTGTCTCCTACGAGGAGGACCTCGCTCTGCACGCTCGACTGCCGAGTCGAAGAAGGAGCGAAGCTCGAGTGATGGAGGTGGAGCGCTCGATTCGGCTCGTGGTCTTTTGAGGTACTCGCAGATTCGATTGTCCCCGCGCGCATGTGCAGCACTCGCGCATCCTGCGATCATTTCTTCACTTGGAACTAAATTGGATTCTAAAAGCTCAGGGTGTCAACGAGCTCCCTGCACGAGTTCGCGTTTGCAAGAGCAGTCTGCACACGTGTTTGAAGCTGAGTATTAATTGAATAAGAAGCACCCCAGGAGACTGCAAAAAACAACCAGAGCAAGACAATGAAAACAGACGCGAGTAGAGAAACTAAAAGTAAAATTCACAAGGCAGATAAATGACCTGGAATGCAGAAATGCCGCGGGACTGGAGGAACTCCCTCGCTACAGTGCTGACGTGCCCCACTCTCCCCCAACGAAGAAGAATTTGCTCTTCCAGTTGCCACGAGAGGTAGGGAGATCAGTGATGGGCTTCTTACCCTTCAGTCTGGAGGTAAGATAATACCAACCAGCATCCTTTGGGCTACACTTAAGCTGGTAGAGGTGTCGATTTCCCTACCAAGGGCTCATCCGGATCGCGGCGTTTCCACAAAGCGAAGAGTCCGGAAAGGACCCTCCACCCATTCGGGTTCGAGTTGCCCGAGGGCGGACGAAACCAGGACAATACCCGGCCAAAATAAAGTTTGGAGGCGACCTAACCCCACTGAAGCACTCAAGTAGAAGGTTGTAAACCCATGGGAGACGGTGGGAATTTCACCCTGCTGGCAACCTCAGAATTACACTATCGGGAATGTGGTAAGTTTCCCTAAGTCTGTTCAACTCCGATTGAGTGGTTTCGCATTCTAAGTAATCAATGGGGTATTCCCCACGCTCGGACCTCTGGCTGGTCCTTACCCTCTGATGCGGCTGGGTCTCAGCCGCGGGTAATTCCCTCTCGGGACTAGAATCCCTCACGGGGATTATACTCAGAGGCTGTGCCTCACTAGAAGAGGAAGAGTCCTCAGGTGACATCCTACTGGGGTTCTTTGGGGATCGACATTTTAAAGGGTATGGACTAACAAGATGCGGAGGAAGAAAGCAGTGGTGAAATGGAAAATTGAGTGGTACACGAACACAAAGGGAAGTGTGGATGGCCGGAAGCCGCCTTGACGGAAAGAAGAAGGCCGGTAAGCGAGGGAGAGCGGATGAATTTTGAATTCGAATGAAAAGTAAGCAAATAGAGGAGCAGTGAAGAAGTTGGGGATTTTTAAAGAGGAAGGCGCGTCCTTTCGAGTGGCGGCGTGCGTTTGAGGGACACGACCTTTTAGGTCGCGATCCTTTCAATTTCAAATCTGTGGTGGGATCGACCACGTGTCCGTATTAAATGAGAAATGATTCAAGTGGCGAGCAATTTGGGAAGCATGGGGAAGAGTAAAAGGCGCGAGTCGGCCCATCATTCTTGAGTTTCGGTCTTATCTCGCTTCACTCAAAGACTGAAGCCGGGGGCCGGTGTTTGGGTAAAATATCGAGACAGGCCCTCAAAGCCCTTCCAGGTGTATGGGGTAAATATCGAGACAAGCCCTCGAAGCCCTTCCAGCTCGAGCAAGACTCCGAGGGCAATCTAGCCGAGCGACCCTTCGAGTCAAAGCTGGTCAAGGTCGAGAGCTCCTTGCCTGCTCGAGGTCATCCCTCAGGTCAAAGCTGGTCAAGGTCGAGGCCGAGCACATCTCTCCCGCTCGCGAGATATCCACGAGCACGACTGGACAAGACCCGAGCCGAGGCAACCCGACCCGTTATCTCCGGAATCTGGGCACACCTTTTGATGTCTGACAAGGGTCCCACATGGTGGAGAGATGACACTGTTGTCGGCGGTCGGCACGTGCCACCAAGGTGTCATCATTCCCTGCGCACTTGCCCGACATGGTGATCTGGCCACGTGAATCGGGTTAAGGGGACAGCCGCTCATCCCCAGGGAATATTCCGCCAAACCTGGCTGTCAGAGGGACCCAGATACCATTAGCGTGGGAGTGGACAGCCTGGAAAGGAAAAGAGCGGGAAAAATGGAGTATAAAAGGAAACGAAGGAGATCGTTACGGGGGTTGAAGAATTTGATTCTCAAAGGTTGGATTTTCGAATTCACAAGTTCTTCTTTTTCAAATTTCTCTCATCTGACTTTCTCTAAAAAAACACCATACACATCCAAAAAAGGGGGGGCGAAATAATACCCTTTCATCTTTCGGTCTCCTCACTAAGGAGATACCAAAAAGAAACCCGATTCTCGACTTGAGCGTCGGAGGGTTTTCGCCGGGACACGCCCGGCGACCCTTCACCCGGTTTTCTGTGAGTGCAGGTCCGGGAGATCACTGTTCTGAAGAAGACAACGGAACGGGACAAAGGGGATAATCCTGCTCGAGCTTATCGCGAGCAGAAGGATCGGGGTACTGTTTGAAGCCGCGAGCAGAAGGCTTGAACAGCCTTGCTAGAACTGTTTGGAAGTACTGTTTGAAGGTTCGAAGCACTGTTGAGGCACGCGGGAAAAGCTGCATCAACAGTAGTATTTGTGTCAAATTTGGGTATTCAAATTTTGCAACTTAAGAGGATAAGCAGAAAATTGTTATGCTTAGAATTGGCCAAAGATTAGATATTTAGAAGAAAAGACAAGTGTTCGATGAAATGTATGAAAGAAAACATGGGAAGGGAACAAGGCTGTAGGAATTTACACAAGTAATTTAATTACATCAAAGATGTACGATCCTAATAACAAATTTTAGCACACGTTCTATCACTGCTCTCTTTAAATCAGAAGTAATTATATAAAGCTAGACCAATAAGCACAAAAAATAATGATCGAAACCTTCACTTGTATTGTCACAGTTATATATTTTTGCGGGACAAGGCCATCAACATGCACATCAATGGAAAATGGTGCAAATGAAATGGTAACAGTCTTCCGAACGCGTCATCCGATATTTTGGATTTTAAAATACCAACTTCTTAAAATTTAAAGCTAAAATGAAGTTGTTGTATTTGATCAAGTAGCATATTGGCTTCGACCAAGAAAACCATTTGTCTGTGAAGATACTATTCCAAGATTTCTGCACTCTTATTCCTCCATAATCAAGAATTGTCGACTTCCACATTGACGATGTAAGAGGACACCCACCAAGAGCTAAACCCGCAACACCTTAATATTTTCCTAAGAAACAAACAATTTAAACAAGAGCTCAAGGGCATTATAGAGAATAAATTACGATGGATTTTTCACTCTACAACTTAGCAACTTTGCCCAGAATTTTCCCACAATTTCTAACGAACTCTAGCAACCTGAAACACGTACCGTAGTGTAACTTAAGTATATCGATCAAAACGGCATTGAGATCTCGTCCTTTTGGCTGATCTGATTTAGTTGCTCATGTGCTCAGCATGTGATTTACTTAAAGTAGTTGAAACAACAGTATTCCCCTGTCATACACAAACCAAGCGCTTCGTTTTCTGTATTAAATATTAAGGTCGGCATGATATGTCCTCCTCCTTAGTTTTAGTTCATTTCCAAGATTCCCCACCTTCAACTCGAGCTGCACTAGCTACACCATCTTGTTGATGCAGTTTTTCACGCGTGCCTCAACAGTGCTTCGAACCTTCCAACAGTACCTCCAAACAGCTCGAGCGGGAACGTCTGAACCTTCTGCTCGCGGATTCAAACAGTACCCGATACTTCTGCTCGCGACAAGCTCGAGCAGGATTGCCCCCTTTGTCCGGGTCCGCTGTCTTCTTCGGAACAGTGATTTCCCGGACCTGCACTCACAGAAAACCGGGTCAGGGGTCGCCGGGCGTTTCCGACGAGAACCCTCCGACGCCAAGTCAAGAATCGGTTTCTTTTTGGTATCTCCTCAGTGAGGAGACCTGAAAGATGAAAGGGTATTATATCGCCTCTTTTGGATAAGTATGGTGTTTTTGAGAGAATCGATGAGAGAGATTGAAAAGCGAAGAACCTGCATTTAAATGCCAACCTTGTCAATCAAAATTACTAACCCTCTCGAGAGTTAAAATCTTCAACCCTCCGTCCATTGAAGTTCCAACCCTCGTGCCGCTCTCCTTCGCTTCCTTTATACTGCTTTTCCCGCTCTTTTCCTTTCCAGTCGTCCACTCCCACGCCTAATGGTATCTCGGGTCCCTCCGATACCATGTTCGACGGAATATTCCTTGTGGATGAGCTACTGCTCCTTTAATCCGATGCACGTGGCCGATCACCATGCCTGCAAGCGCATGTGGAATGATGACACCTTGGTGGCACGTGCCGATCACCGACAACAAAGGTCATCTCTCCACCATGCGGACCCTTGTCGACATCAAAAGGTGTGCCAAGATTCCGAGAAAACTGGCCTGGCTGCCTCGGGCCTGGTCTTGCCCAACAGTGTCATGGAATCTCATGAAAGCGGAGCGATGTGCTCGACTCTCGACCTCGACCGCCTTGACCGTATGATGTCCTCGAGCAGCAACGAGCCTCGACCTCGACCAAGATTGACCGTAAGGATGACCTCGAGCAGCAAGCGAGCTCCCGACCTCGACCAGCATCGACCGTAAGGATGACCTCGAGCAGCAAGCGAGCTCTCGACCTCGACCAGCCTTCGACCGTAAGGATGACCTCGAGCAGCAAGCGAGCTCTCAACCTCGACCAGCCTTGACCCGAGGGGTCGCTCTGCCAGGTTACCATCGTGAGTCTTGCTTGAGCCTGAAGGGCTTCGAGGGGTTTGTCCGATATTTACCCCATAAACCGTGAAGGGCTTTGTGGGCCTCGTCTCGATATTTTACCCAAACACCAGCCCCCGCTTCTAGTCTTTGAGTGAAGCGAGATAAGACCGAAACTCAAGAATGACGGGCCGACTCGCTGCCTTTAAACTTCCCCATGCTTCCCAAACTGCTCCGCCACTCAATCATTTCTCATTTAAGACGGACACGTGGTCGATCCCACCACAGATTTGAAATTTGAAGGACGCGACCTAAAAGGTCGTGTCCTCGAAACGCACGCCGCCACCGAAAGCGATCGCCTTCCTCTTTAAAAATCCCCAACTTCTTCACTCGCTCTCTATTTGCTTACTTCTCATTCAAATTCAAAATTCATCCGCTCTCCCTCGCTTATCTGGCCTTCCTCTTTCTCGCTAGGCGGCTTCCGGCCACCCACACTTCCTTCAGGTCCGTGTACCACTCAATTTTCCATTTCACCACTGCTTCTTCCTCTCGCGATCTCGTTATTCCATACCCTTAAAAATGTCGACCCCAACAACCCCTGTAGGATGTCACCGGAGGACTCTTCCTCTTCTAGCTGAGGCATGCCTCCGAGTATAATCCCCGTGAGGGATTCTAGTCCCAGAGGGAATTACCCGCTACCGAGACCCACCACGATCGTAGGGTAAGGGCCACCGAGGTCCGAGCTGGGAATACCCCATAGACCACTTGAATGTCAAACCTCTCAATCGGAGTCGAATGCACTTGTGGAGACTCTACCACATTCCCGATAGTGTAATTCGAGGTTGCCAGCAGAGGTGAAATCCCCACCGCCTCCCATGGGTTTACAACCTTCTATTCGGAGTGCTTCAGATGGGGTTAGTCGCTTCTCCAACCTTATTTTTGCCGGGTTTTGTCCTGGTTTCTGCCTCGCCCTCGGGCAACCGAACCCGAATGGGTGGAGAGTCCTTTCCGGCTCTTCGCTTTCGTGGAAACGCCGCGATCCGGATGAGCCCTCGGTAGGGAAATCGACACCTCTACCAACTTAAGTGTAGCCCAAAGGATGCTCGGTTGGTATTATCTTACCTCCACTCAAGGGTGTAAGCCCATCACCGATCTCCCTACCTCCTGTGGCAACCGGAAGAGCAAATTCTTCTTCGCCGGGAGAGCTGGGCACGCCAGACTGCAGAATGAGGGAGTTCCTCCAGCCTGCAGATTTCGCATTCCGTGTCATTTATCCGCCTTGTGGATTTCATTTTTAGTTCCTCTATTTAGCGCTCTGCTTTCATTGTCTTGCTCGTTGTTTTCTGCAGCCTCCTGAGTGCTTCTTATTCAATTAACCGCCTTCAAGCACGCAGTGCAGATCGCCTTGCAAACGCAAGTTCGTAGTGGAATTGTTGACACCTCTGAGCTTTTGGAGTCTAATTTAATAGCAAGCGAAGAGATGATCAGCGTGATGCGCGAGCTGCTGTACATGCGCGCAGGGCACAACCGGCGTGCGAGCACATCAAAAGACCGCGAGCAGTAATCAGTGCTCCGCCTCCTCCAGCCGAGCTTCGCTTTCTTCTGCTCTGCAGATCGAGCGGTACAGAGCAGTGGTCCTCCTCAGGAGACAGAGGATCGCCGACACGACTGGTCCTCAAACCAAGAGTGCGCATGAACAGAGTCAGCCAGCTGCTCCGAGCCTTACCATGTGGCTTACGACGAAGAGTCGACCGGCTGTGTTTCCGAACGAGATAGAGACCAGACTCTCGAGTGTCGCTCAAGATCTTCCAACGGCTCTCCTCCCGAAGCTTTGCATCCGCAACCGTGCTCAACGAATAACTCGAGTTCCTGTGAGGAACTTCAAGCAAAGCGTTCGTAGCTTGGAGCAGTGCTTGAACGAAAGCGTATGGAAGAGAATCAAAACTCACTGGATCTAAAATATAAATTTTGCGTAGAAGACAGCAGCGGTCGACTCTAAGGTTTCCGGGCTCGAGTAAGGAGTCGAGTGAGACCAAGAACGAATCAAGCATGCTCGAAAGGACCCTGACACTCGTAAGTCTCATGCATGAAAGCAACTTTGAGGGAGAAACCGCTCGCCTTCAAGAACATGATTGACACTCAAGGTCCAACTTACATCGAAGTACAACAGACAAGTGCACTCTAGCCTATGAATGCCTCATGTATGCTTTTGGCAAGGCATACCCTGGCCGACATGACCAGTGGTCAAGGGTATGTAGCCGAGTACATGAGCAATCCTCGAGCCGCCCGATCGTAGCCCCAAGGTGTCGAAAGAGAACTCGCTCCTTCTCCTTCCAATGCTCCTCCCGCCAAGCTCCTCGGCCGCTTCCCGCAGATGCCGATCTTCCACCGCCGCCAAGACGCCCGCCGCTGATGTCGCTTCTTCCTCTCGCCGCCGAGTGACTTGACTCGCTTTCTTTTTTTTTTTTTTTTTTTTACATATTACATATGTAATATTTTCAAGAGAAATAAAAGATACATGTTCGAACAATTCGCTGATCGCCTCCCGTGCATACATTCTCATGCCCTATATAATCGACTCGAATGTGCTTCATAAGTAAAAATTTTCTAAGTGTTGTACATCTTTTATTTATGAATGCATGGTAGAATTTTGCTCGACTTAGGCTAAGTAAGCCTTAAGTCTATATTACGAGCTCATTTGACTTGCTTGAGCCTCGCGATTTGGCTCTCATAGACAACGTCCCGCCTCGAACTTAGGCCTAGTGGATTCTTGGACAAGGGTTCCTTCGAACCCCTACCGGCCAAGAATTGACCCGAGGTCTTCGATAATACTCCCGCCTCGGTTTTCAACAACCCGAAGCTGGCAACCGTCCCGCCTAATGAGTTAGGCTTGGGACTTCATGACAGGAGCTCTTCTTCTCCTCGAGCCTTTCAATCTACCCGAGCTTCGAAACACTCGCCTCGGTTTTCAACAACCCGAGTCTCAGACCGCCCCGCCTAATGAAGTTAGGCTCGGGACTTCCGCCAAGGAGTTCTTCTTCCGCCGAGCATTTTAATCGACCCGAGGTCTTCGATGACACTCCCCGCCTCGTTTTCAACAACCCGAGCTAGGCACCGTCCCGCCTAATGAGTTAGGCTCGGACTTCATGCCGAGGAGTTCTTCTTCCTCGAGCCTTTTAATCTACCCGAGCTTCGAAAACACTCCTCGCCTGCTTTTAACAACCCGAGCTCAGCACCGCCCCGCCTAATGAGTTAGGCTGGGACTTCTGCCAAGGAGTTCTTCTTCCGCCGAGCATTTTAATCGACCCGAGGTCTTCGATGACACTCCCGCCTCGGTTTTCAACAACCCGAGCTTGGCACCGTCCCGCCTAACGAGTTAGGCTCGGGACTTCACGCCGAGGAGCTCTTCTTCCGCCGAGCCTTTAATTAACTCGAGGTCTTCGATAATACTCCCGCCTCGTTTTCAGATAACTCCGAGTCAGGCACCGTCCCCGCCTAATGAAGTTAGGCTCGGGACTTCATGCCGAGGAGCTCTTCTTAAACCTTTGCTCTTCATCCCGAGCTTACATTATGAATGTTTTTCTCATTCTTACATACATTTGTACTTTTACATATCCCATCTTGGGACTAAATCTTATATTAACATTTTATAATACAAGGGACTTACCTGAAATACTTCTTCAGACTTGTGCGCTCCACTGCCTCGACTCTTCGCTCGTCTCTGACGAGCCAACCCAGACGCTCCTCGGTCCCGCTAATTCCTCGCTCATGCCTTTTCCTCTTCGATTTCCATATCCAGCTTCACCCGCTCATACGCATCCGAATATGAACTGATCAAGGACTCCGCAGTTATACCATGATCTCCCATCCTGATCCCATCCTTTAATCCTCTCGTGAGCTCGGGATGGTCGAACGCACCAAGATCTAGGACCAATCTATGGTATCTTTGATAAACTCCTGAGGGACTCCCATCTTTTCGCCTCACCTCCGATACCCATCATGTCATCCTCGTGGTCACCGCTACTCGAAATTGTTCCGCGAACTCCCCGCACATCCTGCTCAAAACTCAAGATACTTCCCTGGAGCTCATGGCACCATTCTCTCGCCTCTTCCTCAAGAGTGAGCTGGAAGGCCCTGCACCTCACGGCACGATGCACCTTGCACCTCGCCGTGTCATCGAACCGCCTACGTGTATTAACGGGTCACTCTTTCCGAATATTGCAGATCCGGAGGCGAAAGTCACGTGGATCGTGACACCCATAATCTCCGAGGAGAGAGGAGATTCATCGTCCAAAGATTATTCGCCACTTGACTCTTTCTTGCCTCCAAGATCTTCCACCACTTGCGCCTAATCACTGCATCTCTCCCTCCAACTCCTCCAAGACGAGAGGTCAGGGTCGCCTCCGCAAATGTTGGCGAGACCCCTTCCTCCATGTTCGCTTTCTTCTCTCACCGCAACATTTGGTGCCCAAGGTCTGGGCTTCATCTCCCGCTTTCCCGAATACGAGCATTCCTCGATCGACTCGGACATCGCTGCAGCTTTTCTCCGTCCTTCCCCGAATTCTGTAATAGTGGAGGTCATAATTTCAACTGCTTTTCCATCCGATCCATCCTTTCCTCGATCTCCCTGCTCGGGCCTCATTGGCCACTTCTCTCGTAGTCATCGATTCCTCAGACTTGCACCTCTTCTACTGCTTCCCTCATCGCTGTGTTTTCGTGGTCTTCAATGTATTAGAAATCGGGCTTTCAGTGCCGATCCCCACAGCATCGGCCGCCAAAAGATGTTGATGCAGCTTTTCACGCTGCCTCAACAAGCTCTCGAACCTTCCAACAAGATCTCCAAACAACTCGAAGTGGAACGTCTCGAACCTTCCGTCATGGATTCAAACAAGACTCGATCCTTCCGCCGCGATAAGCTCGAGCAGTGATTGCCCCTTCGTCCCGGCTCACTGCCTCTTCTGAATGAATGGTCTCCTGACCGCACTCACGTAAAACCGGTCGTGGGTCGCCGGCGCTTCCTACGAGAACCCTCCGACGCCAAGTCAAGAATCGGTTTCTTTGGTATCTCCTCAGCGAGGAGACCTGAAAGATGAAAGGGTATTATATCGCCTTTTCGATATAAGTATGGTGTTTTTGAGAGAATCGACTGAGAGATTGAGAATCGAAGAACCTCGCTTTGAACTATGCATCCTCTGGTCAATCGAAAATCACTAACCCTCTCGAGAGTTAAAATCTTCAACCCTCCGTCCATTGAAGTTCCAACCCTCGTGCCGCTCTCCTTCGCTTCCTTTTATACTGCTTTTCCCGCTCTTTCTCTTTCCAGCCGTCCACTCCCACGCTAATGGTATCCGGGTCCCTCCGACAACATGTTCGACTGAATATTCCCTGTGGATGAGCTACTGCTCCTTTAATCCGACGCACGTGGCCGCATCACCATGTCTGCAAGCGCAGTGGAATGATGACACCTTGGTGGCACGTGCCGACCACCGACAACAAAGGTCATCTCTCCACCATGCGGACCCTTGTCGACATCAAAAGGTGTGCCAGGATTCTGAGAAAACTGGCCTGGCTGCTCTGGCCTGGGTCTTGCCCAGCCAGTGCTCATGGAATCTCATGAAAGCGTGAGCGATGTGCCTCGACTCTCGACCTCGACCGCCTTGACTGTAAGGATGTCCTCGAGCGTGCAACGAGCTCTCGACCTTGACCAAGATTCGACCGTATGATGACCCCGAGCAGCAACGAGCTCCCGACCTCGACCAAAGATCTTGACCGTAAGGATGACCTCGAGCAGTGCAAGGAGCTCTCGACCTCGACCGCCTTTGACCGTAGGATGACCTCGAGAGGTGCAAGCCTGAGCCTCTGACCTCGACC